>JAKTVB010000140.1:0-11877 GCA_030556995.1 Pichia gijzeniarum
TTGTTTGAATAAACGAATAAATAAATAATGTGATTGTAGAATTAGAATAACAGAATAGATAAACAGGTAAGATAAAATCAAAAAACACAAAAACAAAAATGGGCAAGTAATGGGTGTCTAAAAGATATATCGATCGGTCACGGATTCAAAATTAACAGGGATGAATAGCGGACGATGGATACCAAAAGAGAGAAAGGGACAACTATATGTAAACGGGTAATAAAGAGGCTCCAAGGAAATCCCAGCTAGATCAGCAAGGGCAGGAAGGAACGGGTGTAGGCAGAAGCGAAGCTGAGAGAAAGATGAACTGGTGGTGTTGCTGGAACAATAGGACAGCCAGGCCAAAGGGCGAATTTGACATTGTGAGACATTTTATTATGTAATTAATCTTATATTACTGTTTCTGGGCAAAGTGTCTTTGCTCGGTAGGCTGGAGAGCTGGGTCCTTGTGGACACAGAGGTTCTGCGCCGTCGCCGGGGTTGATCTTGCCGATCACATCGAGAAGGCAGGTTTGTGGGTATAGATGTAGTGTTGGAAAGCGTCTCCTCATCGACAGCTGGGCCTCCGGTCTCTTTACAACGGTGGTGCCGCCAGCGAGTCACGTGAGGCAACAATTTGCGTGCGAGGAGTGCAGTTCTCCGGTGCACGGGTGTTTTCGCTCGGAAGAGGGGTTTTTTTTTTCTTACACGGTGCTGTGCAGTGCGCCCAGTCGACATGAAGGAGAGGAAGGGGAAGGTTAAGGTGAAGAGTCGAGAGTGCAGCAACAGCAGCAACAGTAACAGCAAAAAACAAGAGCTTGTTCCATACACTAGATTGCGACAATGTCACACGCCGCAGGATCCTACACACGTCACGGGGGTGCTCCAGTCCCTAAAGCTGGTCCTTTTTACAGATACGCTGCCACTGCTCTGGGTGCAACAATGTGGTTCTGGATATTTTACAGAGCAAAACACGACTGGAAACACTGGGTTGGCATTGAACATCCATGGGATCATGGTCATTAATCGACATCATTGCCTGGTTAAACAATTTATTTATTTCGCTCATTCCATTCATCCATTCATAAGCTAAAGTCCGCCACTGACTTGTCTATTTATTCAATTATTTATTGCTATGTTTGTTCATTTATAGTATGTATAAAAAACACATCAAAATAAAACAAAATAAAATAAAGTAAAATAAAATAAAGTAAAATAAAATAAAATAAAATAAAATGAAGTTAAACCAAACTGTAACAGAATATATTATCATATGGTATATTAAGACGTAAGATAGCAATATACTTGTAAAATTCAAATTTTAGAAACCCACAGAATTTTAAGATTTTATTAATTTCAATCGCTATGTAAAATACAAAAGTGTAAAACCAAAAGGAATATTTTTATATACCATATGCGCCGTTTGTAGCTGTTGTGTACCAAAAATCACTAACACATACTGATGCATCTCGAACTCATTTGAAGAACTTTTTTAACTTTCTAATAAAACTAGAATTACTCTTGTCATTAGTGATGCTTTCATCAGTGTTCTGTCCCGAGCATCCATTAACAAATTGCCTGTTATTTTCATAAGAATGCGATAAACTCCTATCTGACCTACCTGATCTACCCGATATCCCAGATCTTCCAGACATATTAGAATGTAGCGGGGATAGCTGGTCAGTGAGCTCACTCTCCAAAGTTACCTTTGTCTTTGTCCTTGATTTTGTTTTATAGATATTTCCTGCTCCGCCTCTGCCCGTTGAAAATACCGGACTCAGTTCAATCTCTTGAGACTCCGGTTTTATACGTGCTGACGGTAATGAATCATATTTAACAATATTACCCGCTCCACCCCTACCTGATGACGCTATTATCTTACCATTTTTGTCGTGGTGATATGACCTTCCTTCATCAATCGTCGGCTCCTGGTACCCCGTCGATGTACTGCACCTTCTATGTTTTTGATTTTTACCTTTACTCTTGCCCTTATTATTACTATGACCATTATTGTAGTTACTCCATTCCTCCTCTGTCATGATAACCTCATTAGCGGCATTTAAGTCGTTGCCATTGCCACTAACGTTCATCCCCGGAGATATTTTAGAGGAAATCATATTGCCGGCGCCCCCACGGCCCGTAGATATCATTGTACTAAGAGACATTGTGTGACTGCAAGTTGTGTGGTGTACGAATGGTGGAAACAGGAAAAGTACAGAAAAGGCTTGTATGCAGAGCCTGAAATGTGTCAAAAAAAAAAGACTGCTCTTGAGGAACAGAAACACCGTCATCGCCATGCCTCATTCCCCCACAGATACATAAAAAAAAAAAGGAAAAAGAATGACTCCTTAGAAACAATGTGGCTCATGCGCTTTGTACCAATTGTGCAAATTTCTATTGCGTAATGTGGATCAAAAAAATGCCGCGTCGATCGACCCCAACATCGCCAATTGCCGTTTGCGGAAACTGGCTTTTTGCCGACATGTTTTGGCGTCTCTGTAATGCAAGCCACGAAGAAGAGCTGGTGCAGGTGAACTTGTCTGTTACCTATGGATTCCATTCTTATAAGCTCCGAAGACTCCTTTGGGGAAGATTCTTTTGACGAAAGTGCTTTGAATTGTGCCCTTGAAAATAAAGTCTCGGTAGTTTATGAGGAATTGGAAAACAGCAATAATTTGAATAACAGCAAGATTCAAAATTACATCCATAAAGACAATCTGGGAACTATCATTTATCCTACAAACCTTGAAACTAGAGATTATCAACTTGATATAGTACAGAAAGCTCTGTTTCAGAATTTACTATGTGCAATACCGACGGGTTTGGGTAAAACCTTTATCGCTTCAACTGTAATGTTGAATTTTTTCAGATGGACATCAGAACTGAAAATCATTTTTATGGCTCCAACCAGACCTTTAGTGAGTCAACAAATAAAGGCCTTTATTCAAATTACAGGTATTTCAATGACTTCGACAGATATTCTGCTTGACAGAACAAGGAAAAATAGGAAACAAATTTGGGACAGTAAACGGATCTTGTTTGCCACTCCTCAGGTTGTTGAAAATGACTTGAAATTAGGCGTTTTGGATCCCAGTATGGTTGCTTGCTTAATCATTGACGAAGCTCATCGAGCTCGTGGCAATTATTCATATGCAAATGTCATTAAATTTCTGAACAGATTTAACCCATCATTCAGAGTAGTCGCCTTGACTGCCACTCCAGGTGCAGATTTGGAATCCATTCAATCTGTTGTTGAAAACTTGAATATTTCCAAAATTGAAATCAGGACTGAAAATGATCCGGATATTGCTAAATATATCAAAACTAAAGTCATCGATAAATTGGACTGTGAGCAAACTGATCAGATATTGTACATAATTGAACTAGTTTCAGAAGCCATTAGACCGGCACTAGAAAAGGCTAATGAGTTTGGAATATATGAAATTACTGATCCAGCAAAAATTAATCATTTTGTAGCAATGGAAAAGAGTCAGAAAATTATTAAAAATCCAACAATTCCTGAAGGCTTAAAATGGACTTATTATTTTTTACTTCAATTGTTAGGTACCGTGGGACAGTTTTTTCGAAGGTTGAATGTTTATGGTATTAGAACTTTTTATAATTATTTCTTAGAAAAATATACCGAATTTACTACAAAATTTAATAACAAAAAATCAACTAACAAAATAGCAGCGCAATTTTATTTCCATGATAACATCACGAAAGTCAAAAATTACGTTGAAAATTCAATCGAAAATGATAAAAAGTTGGCATTACAAGACAGAACTCATATTGAAGGTATCTTTTCACATTCAAAACACAGATACATGACTGACGAACTGATTTACTTTTTCAATTCTAAAAACAGTGATAACTCTTCCTCTTCCTGTATTATATTTACAGAGTATAGAGAATCTGCATTAGAAATTGTCCGTGTTTTGGAAAATGCAAATAAATCCATGGGAAAGGATCTATTAAGACCACATATTTTTATTGGACAATCAAAGGAGAAAGATAAATTTGATGAAAAGACCTATTTAGATAAAATCAAGCCGAGAAGAAAGAAACAGAACAGCGAACAGGAAAATCCGAGTAAGAGTGCTAAAAAGAAGAAAAGTGATGATAATAGAACATCTGATAGAGTCGGTAGTTCAGAGGACGCACAATTAAAAGGTATGAACCAGAAAACGCAGAAACAGTTAATAGAAAAATTTAAGTCTGGAGAGTATAACATTCTTGTTGCAACGTCAATTGGTGAAGAAGGCTTAGATATTGGAGAAGTTGATTTAATTGTATGTTTTGATTCCACACAATCACCCATTAAAAATATTCAAAGAATGGGTAGAACTGGGCGTAAAAGAGATGGTAAAGTGTTATTACTGTTTAGTTCAAATGAAAGGCAGAAATTTGAGAGTTCAATGGGTAAATATCAATGGATACAAGATCAAATTAAGAACAATGTGAACAAGTTGAATTTTTTTGACCCAAAAAATAATAGAATAGTTCCGTCCAACTT
Organism: Pichia gijzeniarum; assembly: GCA_030556995.1. Classification (NCBI taxonomy): domain Eukaryota; kingdom Fungi; phylum Ascomycota; class Pichiomycetes; order Pichiales; family Pichiaceae; genus Pichia; species Pichia gijzeniarum. The sequence continues at coordinate 4,496 of JAKTVB010000140.1, forward strand.
TACACCTGTATTGGAGAAAAAATTTATTGAAATTCCCAAAGAAAATCAGGATTTATTAAGAGAATCGGATGTTATTGACACCGATGAGTTTCTTAAGTTGGCTACTCAAACAATCAGCTCAAAGGCCCAAACAAAGAATAGAAAGAAAACACTAGCAAAAGGTAAGAAAAAATCGAAGGACGATTTCAAGCAGATGAAGTTGGAGAAACAATTTTTTACGCCAGATAATGCGGAATTAGGATTCAAGCCAGCCAGCAATTTGGTAGTTAAAAAGTTGGTTGATAGTAGTGGAAACGAAATTAAACGTGGTATTCCAAAAAAAAATTGTAAAAATTTGTTAGTGCTAGATAGTGATGAGGATGAGGATGATAGTATTAACAACAATTGCAATGTTACTACAGATTCTAAAAGATCACAAAACGAAATCTCTGCAGCTGACCTGTTTTCTGATATGTTTTCGTTATCTAAAAACGACAACAGCATTGATTTAACCAATGACGAGAATATCAACGACAAGGAAAATAAAAATGCTAATGTTAGTGATAGTACCAATAACCTTCCCGTTGAAGGAGGGACAAGAAAAATAAACTTGGAGAATCTTTTGGATGATGATGAGTTTTCTGACGTCTCATTCGATGAAATTGAAAAAAATGCAATAAATACGAAGAAAGTTGACTCAGCCGATAACAGCCACGGTAAAAGATTACTTTACAATTTATCATCAGATTTTTTTTCTGATGATTTCGACGACACGGATCTGATTTCACAATTGAATAAAGTCAGCGAACATAATAAAGAGCATCATGAACAAGATCAACCACGTCCTGCTAAGAGGCCCAAGTTTTAGTTTAAAGCACTTAATTGGTTTTTAATTTTATAGACCCTAACAGTACCAGTGATATGATCCTCCTCTTGCATCAGGGGAATTTCCACATTTTTTTTTTTACCTCGCCTGATACGGAGGCTTGTTATTTAATGCATACGATACACTTTTATCTTTAGTAACGCTAAACAGGCTAATTGATAACAGATAATGTCAAGTGGTATATTAGGATGGTTTAGTAGATCATCAGAATCGCATGTTCAGTTAGAAACTACAACTACTGAAGAAATAGGAAATAGTACTTCAGACAATGGATTTGTGAATCCATTTAAGGCCCTATACTCGTCACTTCCCAGTAACCCTTTAGCATTAGGTGATGATGATGGGGATAATGAAGAGTCAATTTTGAAATTGTCCTATTTTGAAAGGATATCATTATTTATTGTGTGTTTATTAGGTTGTTACACATGTTACAGCATATGCTTTATATTTTTTCCAATTTTGTCACTAAAACCTAAAAAATTTGCTCTTATCTGGACATTTGGATCTATATTGTTCTTGATAGCCTTTGTTATTTTGAATGGAGCAAAAAAATTTATTAAACATGCCATATCAGCCGAAAGAATAGCATTTACGATTTCATTTACTGTATCAATTATACTGACACTTTTGTTTTCCCTAATCTGGAAACACAATCTGGCAGTGATCGTCTCATGCATTTTCCAAGCGATCTGTTCCATATACTACACTGTGTCATATTTTCCTTACGGGAGACAGGGGCTCCGTCTTACAACTGGGGTAGCCCGGAGCCAGGTTGAAAACTGGCTTTCTGTATAATTTCTATTGCGTATGAAGAAAACAAGTTTTGTATAGGATCTAGTCGGCATAAACACAACTTTTTGCGTACATTGAATTTATGTTGCGTGATTACGTAACCGCTGCTGGTTTGATTTCTGAGGGACGACGCAGGGACGACGGAAGAACATGAAATTGCACCTGAAGCTACTATCTAAGAACAAGAACAAAACTTGAACCACACTGCTGAACAGTTGTCTACACATATAGCACACAGAATGCCAGAAAGGGGACCCGACCAATGGTTTGAAGATATCAAAAATTGCAAAGCATTACCTGAAAATGATATGAAACACTTATGTGAAAGGGTGAAAGACTTACTAATGGAAGAATCAAATATACAACCAGTTAAATCACCTGTAACAGTGTGTGGGGATATTCATGGGCAGTTCCATGATTTACTGGAGTTGTTTAAGATAGCTGGTGGTTTCCCATCAGGTTCAACTTTGAGTACCAACTATATATTTTTAGGTGATTATGTTGATAGAGGTTATTTTTCATTAGAGACTTTCACGATGTTGATGATTTTGAAGGTTAAATTTCCTCAGCATATAACTCTGGTTAGAGGTAATCATGAATCAAGACAAATAACTCAAGTTTACGGTTTTTATGAAGAGTGTTTGAATAAATATGGCTCGACAATGGTTTGGAAGTATTGTTGTCAAGTATTTGATTTCTTAACTTTATCTGCTATTATTGATGGTAAAATCCTATGTATACACGGTGGTCTATCCCCTGAAATTAGAATGTTGGATCAAATTCGTGTTTTATCAAGAGCCCAAGAAGTTCCACATGAAGGTGGATTCTGTGATTTAGTTTGGTCAGATCCCGATAACGTTGATACTTGGGCAATATCTCCAAGAGGTGCAGGTTGGTTATTTGGCGCAAAAGTTGCCAGAGAATTCAATCATATAAATAATTTAACTCTAATTGCAAGAGCTCATCAATTAGTTATGGAAGGTTTCAGATATCATTTTCCTGATAAAGATGTCGTGACTGTTTGGTCAGCCCCAAATTACTGTTATAGATGTGGTAATGTGGCAAGTGTTATGAAAGTTGATGACAGTCTAAACGTTAATTTTCAAATCTTCAGTGCTGTCCCCGATGATACTTTAAAAATGAATCCAACGAAAAATCAAAAAAATAATAATGAATATTTTTTGTGACGAAAACAGTTGAATTAAATTGAATAATTTTTATAGCAATTTGATGTCTAACACTAATTTATGTCATTGTTTATCTTTTATGCTCTGTTATGTTTTTTTACTGCTACTACCTAGTTTTCTTTCTCATTTCGTTTAATCTAATTTTTTGTGTTATGATGCCAACTTATTCTTTTTTTCACTCAACTGGACCGGTGAGCTCTTTTTATTTACTATATCTTGCTTTATACTTAACACTATGGTTTGCTTCTAAGAAAATTCATAATTTTGAATACTACCAATCATTTTTATTACACAAAACTTAATGATAAAACAACATTTTTTTATTAATTATTTATAATGTATTTTTTTGTGTTCTATTTTATATTAGATTGCTACGTGTTAAACAATTCAATCTTTTGTTTGGCGGTTTTAAAACTAGAGGCCGAAATATTTATTTGTGAAAACTTTAATCACTAAACTCGATTGCTCGGAGCCTTTGAGACCTTTCTGTGCGCGGAGAACCATGTGATTGATTTATTTTTATACAACCAATGACCTCCACATTCTATTAATGCTTTAACTCTTTTCTATTATTAAAGAGTGCAATTGACATAATCACATTTGCATACACATTTACAACGCTAGATATAATCATTCTTTATGGGCTCGAGAAAAATCGTGGGAAATGAAAATGACGACGCAACCCCCAACATTTTGGGGAATAACGAGGAAAGGTTAATTGATGATGATATAGCAACGAAGAAACAAGAAGGCACATTTTTAGACCTAACTTCAAATCACAGGTTACAGATTTTATTCATTCTTTTTCACAGTACATCATTCTTATTATTTTGTTCTTTGTACTTTTTACTTTGGTGCATACCATATACTTGGCCATTCATGATATATTACACTATATTTTACTATTTATTAGATCGAAGTCCTGTAAATGGTGGAGTATGGTACAGAAGATCTGAAACTTTTAGAAGCTTGAAGATGTGGAAAAGCTTGATTAATTATTTTCCTATTCGATTTCATAAAATGGAAGATTTAGAGCCAACATTCGAAGTTGACTCTGAAAATAATAGTTGTGATTGCACTAAAAGGGTAGGTCCGAAATATATATTTGGATATCATCCACATGGGGTGATTGCAACTGGTGTCTCGAGTGGATTCACCAATAATGGAACTGGATGGAATGAGATATTTCCTGGAATAAAGTGTTTTGTCACCACTTTGGTGAATCAATTTCATGTTCCATTCTATAGGGATTATTTAATGTCATTGGGCGTCACCACTGTTGTCAAAAAAAATTTGAAATTATTGTTAAATAAAGGTGGAAGCGTAGTGATTGTTGTGGGAGGGGCCAGGGAATCATTACTTGCAAAACCTACTTTAAATTCGCTTGTGTTAAATAAAAGGAAAGGTTTTGTGAAACTTGCTTTGGAAAGTCTAGACAAAGATGGACTATGCCTTGTGCCAGTTTATGGATTTGGTGAAAATGATGTTTACAATATATTTTTCACAGATGAAACAGAACGGGAAACTAATGGTAGTGACGAAAATGATGATGATGAATTTCAAAATAATAGTTTAGAGTTCAAATTTATTGCGAAGCAGCTGAGAAAGACTATTCACAAACTCCAATTGTCTCTTAAAAACAATCTTGGTTGGACATTACCTATTGTAATTTCAAGGGGAATCTTCAACTATGATTTTGGGATAATACCCTATAGGAAACCCATCAATGTGGTATTTGGTAAACCTATACAAGTTTCAAGACTTAATGGTCTCAAAATAGGAGATGAAGTTACGCAGTACGAAATTGACTACTGGCACGGTAAGTATGTTGAGGGTTTGAAAAGTGTTTGGAAATGGGGTAGCCCCAAATTTTCCAACCCTTCAGACAAAGAATTAGAAATTATTGAATGAGTATTACTTAATATTTTCTTTAGACATATTTAACAAAATAGATAAGTCAAAAAAGGAATTATTCCACAATTTTCAAGTCTTCATCCCATTCTGCAACAAAAAATTTATTGTTTTTCCATAACTCTAACAATTTAGTTTTGTAAAGTTCATGATAATGGTCTATTTCTTTGTCGGTAACCTTATCATCCACTGAGCATCCAAATTTTCTGTAAACATAGATAGGTTTTCCAAAAACAACGTCCATTCTACGCTTGTAAGGTAGTAACCCAAAATCATAATTAAAAATGGAACGACTATTGACCAGTGGCAGTGTAAATCCAGTGTACCTTTTTAGTTGCAGCTGCAGCTTCAAAAAAAAATTCAAAAGTCTCGATTTATTATTTTCATCATTATCTGCATTGTATTCATCATTATCTGCATTTTCATTTGTTGTATTGTAAACATTATGAATATTATTCTCACCAAATATATATACCGGAACAATCGCAATATCACTCATTGAATTATCCCATAATCCCAAGTTAATTTTTTTTTCTAACTCGTGTTCCGATAAGAGGCAGTCTTTTTCTGCCTTGTTACAGTTTTCCAATGCCATTTTTATAAAACCCTTACGGCGGTTCAAAACAATCCGGTGCATCCCTGGTCTTGACATCAACGACTCATGTGCACCACCAACAACAATTGCCACACTGTGGTTTCTTTTCAAAATGGAAGAAATACTTTTTTTGGTGACTAATCCAACACCTAATGCCATTATATAATCCCTGTAAAAAGGCAATAAAAATTGCGTTGATAAAGTTAATAAATGTGGTTTTATTCCTGGAAACAAAGATGTAAAGGATTTTGAGGTTTTAAGTACATGCCTTGTTCCCATACTTATTTTTTCCGATACTGAAGGTGATGCCGAAAACGATGCATTTGATCCCGAAATGAAATTTGAAGAATTTTGGCTCTCAATGGTTGTATCACAAATTTTATCATCCCCATTCCAACATAAACAACCTGTAATGCCAAATGAAATAACCCCATGAGGATGACATGTAAATAAATAACGAGGTCCTACTTTTTCTTCTTTGCTAACTGTTCTTTCTTTTTTCGAAATCAAACGAAATAAACTGAGAAAAGTACGAACTTTAGCTGGCAAACCCCAAGTCCATCTGGGATAACAACAACATTTTACGGTTATGTCTTTAATGCTGGGTGGTAATAAAACTGTTCGATGAGTAAAAATTGGAAAGTAGTCAATAAAACCTTTATAAACAAAACAATTTCTAAGCCAGGGCGTTTCACGAAAAATGGATTCCCCTGTTGACAGTGTGTCATCTAAAAGAAAGGAGTATATTGCATACAAAAATAGGAATGGCCAAAATATTTCCTTCGTCCAAAGATAAAAATACAAACATGGAAGAAGCGCAATAGAACTGCAATGAATTAAGGCCGAAAGTGTTTTGATCCTTTCTAGCAGTGGTGTCAGTAAAGGTGAATGTAGCCGTCCAGCAGGTCTGTAATCTGGGCAACGCTTATTTTTCATATTTGATTTTTGTTCTAGTTTCTAAAAGGTATTTCTTGCCAATTCTTTACAGTGCTTAGGAGTGATTGCGGTGAAAGTTGTACAGAGAGGGTTCGCAATAAATAATTTTAAAAAAAAGGCAGCCAAAAAATGCGCAAGCCCGGAATCGAACCAGGGGCTCAACGATGGCAACGTTGAATTTTACCACTAAACCACTTGCGCCTACTGCAGAGTTGAAAGAGAATACTTTTACTATGGAATAAATGCATAGCTCACGTGTGCTTCTTCCACGAGATCCGTGCTTTCACGTGCGTTGTACGTAAGCCAGCTAGCTAGAGAATCAGAGAGTTTCCAAAAAGGAATTAAGCTATATCAGATTGGCAGAGTTTAGAGTTAGAGAGACGATAGTTTTCGACGATTCTCTGGAACGTTTAAATATCATTATTTTGTCTGTTTATACAGGCGATGATTCAATACATAGAAAACATTTTGGAGCAATAAGCTTTTTAGAACTTTTCAGCATATCGTCGTCCATTGATTGAATCGTAGTGTCGATTCCAACGCCGAGTAAATTTGAGTAAAAGAACCGAAATTATTCTTTTACAAGAATGAGAAAAATTTGTTGGAGTTGTAAGAGATGGTAATGCCCAAGTTTACTATTGTAGCGCAAGGTGGGCCTATGATAAGAAATAATAAACTCATTGACATTGTTGTTACTTCACCTATTCGTTCCTTCTATAAAAGTATACCATGAATGAATATCAAGTTGAGAGGAAAACTCCCTTCTCCTCTAGTTGCACCAACCAACACGAAATCACTTTTTCGTAGGTTGTAATATTTTTAGTGAGATGTCCCTTTTTATACCAACCTACCCCTTTTATCTGAAATGTCCCCTTAGTACTATTATCTTGATTCTTACACCTTTTAACTTCTTCGGAACCTTTCTTATCAGGTCCGACCTTTTCTCATATTGCTCATGGTGTTGAAGTGGAAGTCTCCAGATAGTACAACAGTAGACCGGGTGTTTATTCAAGAAAAAACTACGTAGATATAGTTGTGATATTCATCAAGGTTGTCTAAGGAAGATATACAAAAGAGTATAGATGCTAGATAGACA
>JAKTVB010000141.1:0-11557 GCA_030556995.1 Pichia gijzeniarum
CTTCAACTAAGGGGGGGCAAATGTAACGGATTCTATCCGTTAAGGAACAGACATAGATGATCACGCACAGTCAAGCCCACAGCTAAGCCCACAGCTAAGCCCGGTAAGCTGGTCTAAGCCACGATCAAGCCCACAGGGCTCATCCATATATAAAGAAGGAGCTGGTACCTCATTGTAGCATAGGTTTATAATCGATATAGCTCCTTTAACAGGCTTCTTTTGGCTAATTCTCAGACTCACTTAAAGCGTTCTTTAAGTGAGTTGTTATCCGATTACGATCTGCTAAAATTTTAATTTGAAATCTAGACCTTCTTGAAGAACATATTTCATTCTCTTTATTCTCTTTGAGTAATTTATTACATCCCTTGTTCTGCATAGACACATGCGCAACTTTTCATTAATAAAATACATGTTTTCTAGTTTTATTAATATGAAAAAAATATATATAATTATTTATTTTATTGTTTTTAAATTTGGAAGTAAGTAACCCCATTAATTGTCTTCCCATCAATTCAAATGAAGCAAAAATCACGTGATCGAAATAGAATAATTTGATATTTATATGTTTTCGAAAGAAAAACAAACCGAACTGCTATTTAAAGTGAACCGGGATAATAAAAGATTAAATTCAAATCAGACGCTTTTACAATAGTACTTCCAGGCCACCTTAATGCCGAGTCTCTCAATAAAATTGGACTAGAAGAAGCTGCAATATTGCAACGTTGAAATAGGATAATGAGTAAATGATAGTGAATAATAGGCAGAAAGTTTTTTGGCGGTTTTAACTAACAAAAAATTGTTTTCATTTTTTGAGCTAACTTTTACTGGTTGTTCGCAGATTGTTCTAAATATTCAGTATTTGCTAAAAAAGAATTACTACTTGGAATGAAATCGAAAAAATAGAAGATATAATTGCTAGAGATAACTTTTTATCATCTAGCAAAAGAGCTTGAAATATTGCAACGAATTAATTTTTAACTTAATACCCATTGCATAAAATGTAAACCAGGTTTTTAGATGAGTTTTTAAGGGGTATCAAAATAGAATAGCAAACGAAGCAAAAAAGTTTTTTCATCATAAAATAGTTGAATGCTCAAACCATCAAAAATCAACGTTTTCTGACTGCTATAATATTTCACAACAGCAAAGCATATCAAGCCCTCTAGAATTGGTGATCACAGGATCCTTCCAAAGGTGTTTTTTTGGCTCCGAAAAGTTTATTCCAATCCAATAATAGCTGATCACTAAAAAAAGACTGTTGTTCATTTTCAGTATTGATGAAATTAATAAAATTGTAAAAGTCATTGTCATGCTGAAGTAAACTATTTTTGTCATTGTAGCTATCAATAATATCTCTAGAATCGGAAGTATTTTGTGTATGGTATTCAAAAGATTCGAACGCAATCTTCTCCTCTCCTAATTCAGAACCCTCAAAATTAAAAAAATCATCATTTAACCTAAAGTATGTCAAAAGCACATTAATATTATTGCTAAAATCACTCATTGTACCTACTGCTGCTGATCCGTAACAATTATTAATTTCTCTAATTTCTTTAATAGTTTTTAAAATAATTTTTAAATCAATTTCAAATTTTTCGGCCAAATTTTTTGAAAATAAACTATAATTATCATTTTGCTTTCCATCGCCACTTTTGCGTCTAATCAATGTATAACCCAAAAGAAGAATCATCAATGCATTATATGCGTAGAACAAATCATAGTGCAATAATCCATTGAAATTTCCAGAATTAACTGAAAATGCAATTACAGTCATTATATTTATTGCAGAATTGACCCCATCACATAATGTGTCAATTATACCACTTGTTAAATCAAATGATCTAGTAGGATTCAATGCATATGCAATTAAATAAGGCGTAATCAATGAAATCGAACAATAATGATATTGTAAATGTAGCTTGATCTGATATCTTTTCGGATTTGGTCTAACGTAATACTTTAACGAGTAACCTAAGTTATTTTCCCACGCCTTCAATGAACCTACGGTTTTCAAAACATTTTGAAAGTTTTCTTTACACCATGGATTTCGGCTCTTACTCAAGTATTCCCTATTTTTCAAAATATTAAACATGATTTTAAATAGCTCAATTGATTTTTTATATGTATCTTTGAACAACTTATCATCAACATGTTCCAACTTTGGCAAATTCAAATCAACGTCATACAACGATATATTTGGTAACCTGCCCATGATTGCACAATTATTCATATGCAATTTATAACTTGACCACCAAACAACTTTAATATCTTCCCTTTCTGATTCACTAAATTTGGAAATAGCAGAGTTTCTATTGAATCCCATCCCAAAACATTTTAAACAGCAATTGCTCAGCAAATGCCATGCAGAATCTCTATTTCTTATCGATGAACTATATAGACTTGCCAGGTATAACATTCTTACACAATGGATATTGTTTGAAAAAAAACACCCTGATAAGCAAATTTTTATAACTTCGGAGTGTTTCTCAATAATCGAAGCAGGCACAATGTTTGCCTCAGATGGATCATCAACTTGCAACAATTTTGAAAGGTAACAATCTCTCCCTAGAATCCAGACTAAATAAATTGCACAAACTTCTTCATTACAAAACTCTTCATTTAATTTTAAATTTTCGTTTTTCAGTTTTTGGAGGAAAAGCTTATGACGATCTCTAAAATTTTTTTCGTTGAAAATAAAATAACTTTCATGAAGCCTCTTGAAAAAGACGTTTGTATACATCTCACATTCTTGAATTGGAATTAATTTTAAAATTAGGGATTTGTGAATATCATTACCGTTAATAAGCAGGGGTGGGCTTGAAGGAATTGCATTTTGATTGAGTATAAACTCATTAAAAGGCTTTTCTTGATATGCTGATCTCGTTTTACCGACTTCTAACAATGCTTTGAATAGTCTATCTACTCCGCCCAAACCAATTTGATTTTCATCTCTATGTTCATGATTTCTTAAAGATTTATCTTCAGGAGTTGAAGAAACAATATTATTAATGCCACCACTACTACTACTACTATTATTATTGCAAGTCAAATCTTCATTGGGTTTCGAAATGGTGTCATTTTCATCATATAAAATCCCTTCAACTTCATTTTCATTTTCGTAAATTTTATCAAAATCATCACTTGGTTCATACTTTGGCAAGGTGATGAACAGAGCACTTGCAATATTTTTAATATGCTCAATATTATTCGGATCACTTTCAGGGAACATCGCTTTAATAATCAGTGTAAAATACTTCAACTGCACGATTGTTGTTTCACTAACAGAAAAAAACGACCTTTTTTTTCTTGGCAGGTTTGTTGTGCATACGGAACTCGAGTTAACACAATCCGAACAGGGGGTAATGTTATCAAACTTTCTTATACCATCGCTATACCTTTTGCAGGCTCTTTTTCGCTGTTTGCAACGGTCACAGCTGTATAATGCTCTTTTTCTTTTATCTTTTGGCACATGAATTCTCTTTCTCGTCATAATAAGTAAAATATTTAGACTGCGGTGTAGTTAGGAAGAAAGAAATTTTGAAAGTGCCACAAAAGGTGAAAGAAGGAAGCAGCAGGCATTAAGAAAGCCGTTGAATGTTATCTCTACCGACATAAAATCCCAACTAACAGGAAAATCTAATACTACGTATTGCTCGGAAGAGTTGCTCAGCGCATACACCTTTCACACGCCTGGCGTTCTCTTCCTTAGCAGCTCAAAACAACTGATTTTTTTCAGCCACGAGCCACGAGCTATGTGCCATTAGCCATCGTTACGTTTTACCTAAATCTATCGTAAGCTTTTTACTACATTTTTGTCTGCCTCCAATGACCCTTATATGCGGAAGCCCAACCCGACATACCCGACCGATACGTGGTTCTAAGCACCGGCTTTAGCGAGCTTCTTATCGGCCGCAAACAAACGGTCAAACGGCCCTCGCTATTGGCGGAAGTCCTGCACCCACATCGACATTTATTCTTGTCGTCATACGGGTACGGATCCGCTGGGGTGATGACTGCTTCCGCTGCCGCTGAAAATGTGTCTGGACGGTATATTTACATGAGCCTAGTTCCTCGAAGGTCAAAGGCCAATTAGCAAAAAAGATAGCATGTTAGTATTCAAAAGGGCAATGGAATTTGTTACAAACTCAAGAAGGTCAACAGTTTACTCTGTAAAGGGTATGGTATCTTCAACACAACCCTTAGCAAATTCAGCTGGTATACGTATTTTAGAAAAAGGTGGTAATGCTGTGGATGCATGTGTTGCAATTTCTGCTTGTTTGTGCGTTCTAGAGCCAGCATCCACGGGCATTGGTGGTGATTGTTTTGCATTGTTTTATAAAGAATGTGATAAGAAAGTTTACGGTATTAATGGTACTGGACGTGCAGCTTCGGAAATGAGCATCGATTGGCTTGAAAAAAATTATCCCGATGAAATAACAGCAAATCTTAGACTGAAATCGGATTCGGTTTTCAAAGTTAATGTTCCAGGTGCAATTGCTGGCTGGCATGATTCAATTGAAAAGTGGGGTAGCGGTAATGTTACATTTGCTGAGATTTTACAACCTGCAATTGATTTGTGTGAGCAAGGTTATGTAGTCTCACAAATTAGTGCTCATCTTTGGAGTAATGCAGAATCTAAATTGTTGAGGGAAAATCCCAAAGACAAAAATTTACAATTATTCTTACCAAACGATCAAATTACTAAAGCTCCAAATCAGGGTCAGTATATGAAAAATGCTGATCTCGCAAAAACTTTGAAAAAAGTGGCAAAATTGGGTAGGGATGGCTTTTATAAGGGTGAAGTTGCTGAGTCAATTGTTAAAGAGTTAAGTAAGAGAGGTCACGTCTTATCAATGGATGACTTAGCTAACCATACTTCAACATTTGTCGTTCCAATCAGTTATGAATTTTTAGATCATAAACTTTGGGAGATTCCTCCAAATGGATCAGGTATTATTGCTTTGATGACTTTAGGTCTGATTAAAAATCTTGAAAAGTCAGGTGACATTCATTTACAAGCTTTAAAGCATAATTCAACCGAATATTTACATTTAATCATTGAATGTCTCAAAATTAGTTTCAAAGAATCCGAAGAATATGTTAATGATTATGATCATCATAAATTAAAAAATAATCTTGACCAAAGTGATTTGATTAATTTAATTCTCACTGATGAGTACCTCTCCAATAGATCCAAAGAATTTAGTAATGATAAGGTTATTGAAAATAATAAACTTGTTGTTCCTAATCCAATGTTTAAGTCCGATACTGTTTATTTCACTGCAACTGATAGCGAAGGAAACGCATGCTCATTCATCAATTCGTTATATGAAGGATTTGGTAGTGGTATTATTGTTCCAGATAATGGATTTGTTTTACATAACAGGGGCGGTAATTTTAACCTGAATCCAAATAGTAAAAATTGTCTTGAAGGTGGTAAACGTCCATATCATACAATTATTCCTGGTATGATTACAATGAAAAGTGGAAAATCAAATAACGACGAATTATATGCAACCTATGGTATTATGGGAGGATATAACCAACCTCAGGCACATGTTCAAGTTTATTTAAACATGCTGTTTTTTGGAATGGATCCACAACAAGCCTTAGATGCACCCAGAATTTCGCTATTTGCTCATCCTGATATGAAACATACTGATAAAGGTAAAGGTGCCGATGGTCCTGCAAGTAATGATGTCACTTGCGTTGGTATTGAGGATGGTATTGATTTAGGTGTCGTTGAAGAATTAGAAAAACTAGGTCATTCAGTTAAACTATTTAGTGGCGATGAAAGGAAGATGTTTGGCAGAGGCCAAATCATCAGAAAAGAGTCTAGCCCTGATGCAGATTATTTGATGTATGCTGGAGGAAGCGACTTAAGGGGTGATGGTGCTTCTGTCCCTTTAATTTGATAGTTTTTGTATTATTACAGTGGCGTGCTGATTTAATTTAGGTGATAGTCTTTATTTCGAAATAACGTTTATTATAAAGGATTAAAAAAGAAAAGAAAATAAAAAGAAAAAAAACACTTTTTGGGTCAAAAAGCAATTTCCATTCGCAAAGAAATTCGATATTTAGCAATAAATTTGAAGTATAAAAATCTAGATTATAAAACAATACAAAAATATGAAAGTTGTGGAAAGTACTACTAATAAACATATCTAAAATTGATATTTTCACGATCAGTAATATCAAGATCCATTGCGTCCTTACTTTTCTCTTCTTCCGTCATTGTCTCGGTCAGTTTATCACGACGTTTGTTTTCACGAACAACAACAAATCTTAATAATACTGACAAAATAACCGCTCCGATTAAGAACACAAGTAAAACAATCTTAGCAGGTGTATAGCTAGGTGCATCTTTAGTTTGAAATAGCTGCGGACCTATTAAGTTACCAATACAGAATCCCATTAAGGTCATGGCATTTCTTGCTGTTCTTTTGGTGTAGCCTGAAGTATTTGATGAATTCCAAGCATAAACTTGGGCAACGACTGCTCCATTAAAACCTAAAAGGTAGACTGCAAACAATTTACCAACTTTATAATTATCACCGAGACCTATGTATAAGCCAGCACCTAAAATAGAAGGAAGTGAAACAAATGCGAGCATTAATGCACGTTCACCAGTATAACTTGTAACATAACAGCATAAGATACTTGAAATGATGGAAACAATACCCATTGGAATTTGAATAATAGCTGCAACTTCATTTGAGAAACCAATTGATGCAATGATTTGTGAAGAAAAAATATTAATACCACCACTAATAGTTAAGGAGAACAAAACTATAAAAAATAAAAGCCAAGTTTCAACTTCCATTAATAATTCTTTGACTTGGTAAAATTTATAGACTTTGTTTTTGAAACCAATTTGGTTTTCTCTGACATGTTCAACAATCAGGGATTTCTCTTCCTCGCTTAAGTATTTACAATGAAGTGGATTATCTGGTAAAAAGATAATAGTCAAGACACCAGTAAAGAACGTAAGAATACCCATAAAGATAAACATAATTTGCCAACTTGCGATTGTAGTTGAATGAACATGTTGGAAGCCAAATGACATGATAGAACCAAAAATTTGAGACACACCAATTTGCATATACCAGATACATGTTCTTCTTGATTGCTGTGCTTTCGTCCACCACATACCCGAAATAATAATCATGCAACATGCAACAGACGATTCAAAAATGCCCAATAAAACTCTAATAATCATTAAACTTGCATATGTTTTAGTACATGCATGTAAAGAAACGATTGCACCCCAACAACAAATATTAACACCTAAGAACTTGCCAATTGGTAGTTTTTGAATCAAAACTGCAGCAAGTGGTTCGGTTGCCAAAAAACCGACATAAAAAATAGTACTTAAATTTGAAAACTGGTTACCATGTAGGTTTTCTTTCAAACCCATGATAGCCCCGTAATTAATTAGGGACTTATCTAAAAATTGTAAGAAGTAAATCGTCATAAAAAATGGCATAATCATAAAATCAACTTTCCACTGCAGTTTTGTTGGTAGTTTAGGCGTAGTTGTTAGCGAGTTCTGTTCAGTATCTGATCGTGATAAGCTATCATTACATTCGTTAATATTTATTTCGTATTGCTTTTTAATACTGGGGGTTTCACTCATGGCTGCTTGTTATTATCCGGAAGTACTTTTTAGTTTATATGTCATATGAGGTTAGTAAAAATCAGAGAAAAAGTCAGTTTTTATATAATTCAACGACTCACGAGAAATAACAATTACAGGGTAATGGACAAAAATGAGGTTTACAGATAAGAAGCCGGAAACAAATGTCAGCGGCTGCTCGGCTTCCGTACCGTTCGAAAAGGGTCTCAAAGGAACTAAGATGATAAATTTTTCATTTTCTGCCTCTCTACTAGGGGTGAGAATTCAGGAAGCACGAATCCCGCAACTCAGAACTTTGATAGGGGGTCTCATATTGGCGCTTTCGTTAATCAATTGTAGCAGGTACCTGATTCAATAACTGGAGCAGCCTGCCAAAATATACATACACATACTATAGGTGTCAGGATTAGACTGTTTATTTCTACGCTTCAAGCTGTGAAGAAATTCTATACAATAGAAGGATATTAGGGGTGACTTTTGAACAATCAGTTTAACATCTATTGGCCACTACACCTTTCGTTTTTTAACTAACTTTCCATTAATAGTATACTACCCATCAAGAGTTTGCATACTTTACCTCCTGATCATTGCCAACTTTTACAGGAAGAAAAAGCATTTATTGTTTTGAGATAGCATTGATTTCGGTTTAATCATTAATCCACCTAAGCGATAATTAAAAGATCTAGGTCAGTGTATTTTCGTGAGTATAAAAGACATTAAAGTGCCTCGAAGGACCAAACAAGGTGGGTAGGTGGGTACTTTGGGTTCGAAAGCACACTCTAAACTTAGAAAATGATTTTTCAACGATTTATGCGAGGCACGTGATACTGAACTACGGCTGCAGAAATCGAAGACTAAAAACGAGCAACATTGAACTCGAGGGCAAACACAATATCGCCATTTTTATAACATGTAGCTCCCAAAATTTTTGTCCGTCCTTGAAATATTGTAAATGAGTTTGTGGAGACTTGCAAATGGCAAAAAATGACAAAAATTTCGTCAGTTTGACACCAACTTTTACTATTCTTTACCATAATAGAAAGGTATTTTCTTGATAATGTATAGTTGCTGACCAGTTTTTAAATCATAAAATCAATCGTTATAGATCTTCTCAAAAACACTGTATATAAATGCATTTACCTGAAATATTTACGCCAACGTATCTTCTTGTCTTTATAGAAATCTTTTAGTTCTTTTCTTAGATAAGTTAACAGAAAACGTGGTTTTCGGAGAAACTATTTAATAGAAAGCTAATTAAAACTCAACAAAATATGCCTTTATTCATACAGTTAGCGATGTATAACTATTCCTAAAGCACGAACTGTGTTATACGGAACACGCACAAACGTTGCCGGGAAAGATGGGGACTATTCTGGGACAATAGCAAAAAGAGACCGAGTATGAAATCTCAGCTTTAGCGTTGCGGAGGCCCAAATTTGATATTACATTTCTCGACTGCAGAAGCCAAGGCTGAAGGCGAACAGGGGAGAGAGTGTGGCAATAAGGCATAAAAGCGTATTTATGTTTAGCTCATGGTGAGCGCATGCGGATGGCACCAGCATGACCGTCCTTCAGTTTTATACAACGAATGGGTGTCTGTAGTGAGTCTACGAAAGAAGGAGTTTGGAACGGCCAGTGTGAGGTCGGATTGTCGGGTCGGGGATCACCATGTTGCACCATGAAAGAAAAATGAAAGGCTAAAGCAAAGGCTATGCAATCCCAAACCAGGCCGTGGAGGAGAAAGAGGAGTACGGAAGCAGCAGGATAAAAGGAGTGACAGAAAGACACAGACGTAAAAAAACGTAGAAAAAAAAAGAAAAAACAATAATAGAAAGGAAACAAAGGAAAAAAGGATACAGCCGCACATTTAAACTCAGCAATGTACATTGTGCTCCTGTTTATTTTTGGAGTGGTGGTATCCGGTGAGAAGTGGAAGGGAGAGAGCGGCCACCAAACGTAGATGCATTGTTTGGTTAGTAGATGTGTGACGTAGATGCAGAAAAGGAGTAGGCGGATGGGTAACGTGGGAGAGGAAAGGAGATGTAAAAGCAAAACTAGCAGAAAGACAAGAAGTTTTGCTGTGGAACGGTTTACTGTGCAGCAGTATTTGTAACAGTTTATAGATAGTACAAAGTGTATGCTCCAGTCTTAGAGTAAGTGGCTTCTCGACGTTAACAATAAGAAATGTAAGCCGCTTAATCTCAGCCGAGTGTGCAAACAACAGAAAATTGGTCAACAAATCAAGTTGAAAGTTTTGCTGGGCAGATTAGAAAGAGAGCTGGTTGTCGGCTAGGAATGAGAGATTATTTGATTGGAGATCCGATACACCGGCTGTCTTTTCTTTTTTTACGGGACGAGGAGTTGTTTTAGTGTGCCGGCTCCAGCAGCGGGGAGCTTGCCTTGTTCAAAGGTGTCTTTCCTTCTCTGTAGGATTTATCGATGGATGCTATGCCTGGCACACCAAGGTGGAGAAGAGCCAGAAGCAGGGCCAGAAGCAGGGCCAGCAACAGAACCGACGATCGACCTGCAACCCGCAGTGCGGCGGCATCGGCCTGTCTCGCCCGCGGCTGTCTGGATGTGTGCGGGCGTGCGGGCGCGCAAGCGCGAGAGTTGTTGCAGGATGAGGGAATCTGCAATCTCAAAATTTGCCACTGGCAATTGTTCAGTGTGGCCGTCCCTTCCCTCCTATTCAGCACGTTATCACCGCTTCACTAGGGCACCCCCAGACGCCAGACGCCTCACGTTATCTCAGCAGTTGCATTATAGACCCTTATCGGTATCCACTTTGTTACATTACACTACTCTCGTGTTGTATTGTATTCTGTTCTATTTCACTATACCTTTTCGGATTCAGGCTTTATTTTTCCACACTCCCCATTCCATTTTTTATTTTTTGTCTATTTTTTCATACCTTCCTAGATTCGTATCCTCATAAGGTACATACTTGGTTCTTTCTTTGTTTCGTTTCTTTTTACAATCTCACTCAGACACTCAATTGCCTTTTCTCTTTCGGCTTTTTCATCTCTATTGTTTGTGCTGTGTGTCATATTTGTGATTGATTCATAGATACATACATTATCATAACACTTTCTAAGGAGATTGAATTTAATTTTTCATTTTTTTTTTTATTTCATTTCATTTTATTTTATTTTATTTTATTTTATTTTATTTAATTTTTTTCATTTTTTCATTTTTACATTTTTCTCGGTTTTTCCTTCACTTTGGCGACGAAACAAACACGGTTGTTTTGTTTATTATCTAAACAATAGGCTCAATTCATCCACATCCCTTAGCCGAAATGGAATTCAATTCTCAATTCAGTTTCACGGACCAAGGATTTAACAACTCCGCCCCTCTGAACCAGAACAATGTTTCAAACAATAACAACAATGACAATGTCTTTCCAGCAAATACGAATCACAATGTAAACCAACAGTTCACGCAAAATGCTCTCACCATACCGCAAATCCAGGAAATCCATAAAAGGTTACAACAGATCAAGTTTCAGCATGGTCCTAATGCAGTCCGATTGCCTCAATACATTAAGTTGTACAGCTTGTTATCAAATGATCCGACTTACCAAAAAATTCAGTCTCATTTACAACAAAGGAATCAAAAAGCAGGTTATTCTTCTGCTTCTACTCCACACTCGGTGGAAACGCCATCTAATATAAGCATACCACAATCTCAGCCATCTCCTGCTTTGCCTGCAAATCAAGAACTGTTACTTCAACAGCGACAGATATTATTACAACGTCAACAACAGGCACAAGCACAAGCACAAGCACAGGCACAAACACAGGCACAAGCACAGGCACAAGCACAGGCACAAGCTCAAGCTCAAGCTCAAGCTCAAGCTCAAGCTCAAGCACAAGCACAAGCACAAGCACAAGCACAAGCACAAGCACAAGCACAAGCACA
>JAKTVB010000142.1:0-11501 GCA_030556995.1 Pichia gijzeniarum
ACTGAGGATCGCTACATTACTAGTGTAGCGCCTTACCAACTTGGCCATACGAGCTAGTGCTGAAGAAAAAAACAATTAAAAGATATCTAGCGATTTTATCACGTGACAACAAAAATCTTTTGGTTGTTTTTATTTTTGTAAGCTCCAAGCGGTAGAATATTTATTCTAAATATTTTAATAGATTCAGATAAAAAAGTGCTGTCTTGCTTTTGTTTGAACCGAAAAATTACGTGACATCATACACACAACATGCGTCGATCGACGGTAGTGCTAACAAAGTTTTTAGGAAATTGTAGTACTAATCAATTTTACAAACGGATAACAAGTAGGGCCGTTTCGAGGTATACCGTTATCAGTGTACTGTATTGTAACTTATGTTCAGCAAACCACTTTTGATTAGAAGTGTGTTACTAAATACTAAACCTTTTTTTAACATGAACTTTGCGATAATTATCCATTAAAAGTGAATAATAAAGGTCACGTGCATTAAAAAAATTGCCTTGTTTCATCCTCATTTCATGAGATCCATACACATGCGAAATTTGTTTTAAGTGGATAATTCTCTTGATGTTTTGGAAGAATAAACACAGAAAAAGGTTCACTTGTTACTGGTTTAACAATTGGTATATACTTTTTTTTTTGAAAGCCCTTTCTGGGAGGACGATTAAAATAGACGAATCGGTGGCAAAAACAATAAAATGGCATTTTTATTTAAGAGAAACCCCAAAACTCCGGGCGATTTGGTTCGTATTATGAACGAACAAGTGACAAAGTTAGATACATCGAATAGTTCAGAAAGGAAAAAAGCACAAGATGAGTTATCCCGTCATTTATCAACTATAAAGTCAATTATTAATGGGGAGGAAAATCCACTCAGTGATGCTTCACATGGATCTCAAACTGAATTATTATCACAGCTAAGCCAAGAAATTTATTCTTCTGATTTGATGTATAATTTAATCATAAACTTGCGTGATATTGAATTTGATTCACGAAAAACGGTGGTTCTTCTATTTAGTTCATTACTGAGAAGAAAAGTAGGAAATCGGTCTCCGACAGTTGATTATTTGTTAAGTAGACATAAACTAATACTAGCTTTAATGCGTGGGCCAGAATCACCAGAAATCTCACTTAATATAGGCTCAATGTTACGCGAGGCAATTAAACATGAAAATATTGCCAAAAGTGTTATATATGATCCTTTATTTTGGAAATATTTTGAGTATGTTAACACAGAATCTTTTGAAACCTCAACTGATGCATTTGCCACTTTAAGCGACCTTTTAACTCAACATAAGGCATTAGTGGGAACGTTTTTTTCCAATGATACTATTGTCAACAAGTTTATAGTAGGAATAAATCAACTGATAACAAATGGTAACTATGTGACGAAACGTGAATCTACGAAGCTTTTAGCTGACTTAATAATGATAAAGTTGAACTATAATCTGATGACGAAATATGTCAACGACGTTGAAAATTTGAAAACTATCATGTTATTATTGGGTGATAGATCAAAAAATATCCAATTAGAAGGTTTCAACGTGTTTAAAGTTTTTGTTGCCAACCCCAAGAAGGAAAAAGTTGTAGTCGATATATTGGCAAAAAATAGAAGTAAGTTACTTAAATTTTTGGAAAGCTTCAACAAGGAAAGAAACGATGATTTGTTTATAGCTGAAAAAGAGTTTATTATTCAGCAAATTGAGGATTTACCGAAAATTGTCGTAGCCGATAAACTGAGTGACGCCAAAGAGCAAAGTAATACTCATGTGCTAAACTCATCCTCTAATTATTTTGAGTAAGGATAGCTAAATACAAAACATGGAAGTTCAAATTTCTAGAAAATAATTTTTACTCTAATTTATATAAATGTCAACGAATGGGAACTATGTAGCAAATTGACGCAGAAACCGCCATGTATTTTAATTTTTACAGAAATTTCAAGTCTTCCAAGTCTTTGAATTTATCTGATGAAATGTTGTTAACATAAATGTGGGAAGTTTTAAAAATTTCAGAAATTTCGTGCAGTTCGTCCTTGCCTTCGCTTTTTTTCTTTTCCGATTCCTTCTTTTCAGGGAATTCAAGAATTTCGTTTGGCCAATAAGTGTTTCCTTCTAGCGTGGAATCTATTACCAAATCGCCTTCATATACTAGATTATCTAAAATTGTTTTAAGAATAATAAAACTCATATTGAATTGATTTTGTTGAATTTGTAAAATGGTTAGCCCAGAATTACACTTAACAAAAGTAGAAACCTTCGTATTTATAGAAGTGCTTGTATTTTTTTTTGTGATCACATACACAAAATTTGATAATTTTCCAGGGTTTTCAGCATTTTTTTTTTTGAGAAATAATGGAAATTTTGAAAATTGTAAATTAATGTTTAATTGATCAAACCTCATTATTGCATCCGAAAACTCCTCCGATGTTACTAAGTTTATTTGCCTTGTCCTATTATATACTGAATAAAGTTCAAAAAACGTTATTATTCCGTTATTTTTGTCTAAAATATTATTGTTCACAATATAATCACATATATTTCTGGCCAATTCATCAAGATAAATATCTGGAAGATGAGACTTAGTATTTTGTGAAGGTTTTCCAGATTTAAGAAGATTTAATGCATTAATAATTTTAGAATTATTAATTGATTTTTCAATTTCGTTGTTGTCTATTATACTATTTAATTTGGCAACTGAGTTCTTAGAGTTTTGTATTAATTCAAAATTTTGATCGAATGTTTCACCATTTATACTTTTTTTAGCTAAAACATGCTGATATTTTTTTGATAATGATATTAAGTCTTTTGCTTTCAACATTAGTTGATCCAAATCCTGAACTGACTTTCCTAAAAGTAATGATGCCTCCTGATTCTTCTGTACAGATTCATTTGTAAGGCCATGTATGCCATTCAATCGTTTCGAAGCTGGGTTATTAAATTCTCTTTGAGTTGTTATATCTAATTTTGAACTGTGAGAGTAGTTAAAATCTTCTAAGACTTTTTGCAAACATTCAAAAAATACTTTTTGACCACCATTTCTAAAAGATAACTTCATAATATACAAGTTTATTGTACTCCCATAATCTTCCAAGGTTTGCATTTTCAAAAATGTTTTTTCCCTTTCTTTCTTTGCTAGTAAAAGTGATTCGGCGTTGGAGTTACTTGTGACGGTCATTAAATTTGCTCCACATATTTCACACTTTTGCATAAATGGATGGTTGACAAACGTACACTTAGGGCATTGAGAGCCGTCAAAAGATAAAAGGTCAACCGATTGACCCCAACTTTTATTGTTTTCTTTAATTATGTTTTTAAGTATGATATCATAAGTGCATTTAACCCCACAGGTATTACAAAATGGCAATTCTTCTGAACAAAGTTTCATTTTCTCAAGTTTGCTTTCGGTAGTGCTCAAATCATTAGAATATGAACAAATAGGACACACCCATGAGATAGTAAAATTGTTTTCATTAAAGTTCAAAGTATCTATACGAGCTTCTTTACTCTTAAAATTTAGTATGATCTTGGGGCTTGACTTAATCAGAAATCCATTATATAGCTCAACATTTTCAATTTTCTCCAACTGAATGAATAAATGCTTATTTTTTTTAGAATCGTTGACAAAAATTATTCTTTGGTTGGTCAAATATAATCGACCTTGTTGATAGTCTCTCAATTTATAATCGTCTTGATATAAACCTACTCCGTTTTTCATTATGATGTCATATTCACTGTCATTTAAAATCGGTCGCCCACTAGAAGAAGTCTCTAATGGCTTGCAACAAGTTGATATAAACTCTGAAGGCATTCTATAAATAACTAACAAATAAATTCAAAAAGTCAATAGCATCAAAATGACTTATCACCATCAAAAATGCATCGTTCTCACAGGTGTGAACCAAAGGGTTTACTTTTTTTCGCAACACATAACTTTAGGTCGCTCGAGCTTTTTCTTTTCCACAGTGTCAAAAAAGATGCGATAAACATTTGGCTATGAGAGTCGGTAAACTTTATTTCACTGAAAATCTTTACATTAAAGTTTAATTTCTGAATTTTTTCTGTTCACAGGATATAGCTACAAATCTGTAAATTCTTGTTATGAAAAGTTTCTATAAAGTTACGATAGCTACTTAAAGAAGAGAATCAAGCAGCGTGAATAGTTTAGTCAACTCTGCCAAACCTTCAACGTTATATTTTGAAAAAGCTCCTCCTTCAACATAGTAATCAATACTATTATCTTCCGTTCTTTCTTCCTTAAACTTTTCATACAAAACTGATCTCTTCAAGACCGCCGAAATAAGCCCACTAAAGTGTTTTTCTAATAATGCAACTTGCCTTAAACAAGTTTCATTTTGTGGACCTAATGAAATGGCAATTGTGGATATTAATTGGAAAATAGGAATAAAAATTTCATAGTACGAAATCATGCCTTGAGTTGCATCACGTTTAATACTAGCATTTCCACCGAATATTTTGTCGGAACTAAAGTCCGATCGTAAAGGAGTATCAAGCGAAATAATCATGGTAGTATACGTATCACCACTGTTTTTACCTAAATATTCTCTAAGCTTGAGTTCAAAGCCCAAATCAGCATCTAGTTGTAAAAACTTACAGTTCTTTATAACCCCAAAAATCTCATTTCTAAATAATTGTTGGGCTCCAAGCCTTGTTTGAGCTATCCTAATTAAAAAACTAACATTTGCTTTAAAACTAGTAAGTTCAAACAATAATTCTTGAAGTGTAATTCTATTGCTTTCTCCACCATTTAAATCTAGCGCACGACAAAATATTTCATCGGTTAGTTTCAGTTTTTGAACCAGCAGGTGTAGATAGTTACCTCTGCCAAAAGTTTCCAAAACAAAGTTTTCTTGAACTTGCGTAGATTGAAGTTCAATAACGATTTTAACAAAACCCTCTAACAAGATCAAGGATGTAATTCTGTTGGCGCTTTCTCCAACCAATGAGTCGTGGCAAATGGCGTCAAATATTTTTATATCTAAAGATCTGAGGTATACGATCAACTCCTTAACAACTTCTCTGTTTGCCATTGCTTGCTCAAGGTAATGGCTTGCTAGAACATGAAAATCAGATCTTAATGAAGGTGACGAAGATGAAAAAAATATTCCATTCATGGCAACTTTGAAAATGGGAAAAAGACGTTCAAAATCAAGCAAAGCTTTAGTTGCTTGCTCTTCAGTAGTGGTAAATAACTTCTTTCTATCTTTATTGTAAATATACATTAAATGAACGCACAATGAAACCAAATCTGCGGCAAATGTAATATCAACCTCTAAATACTCATCGATTCTTGGAATGATACATTGGAACACCTCAATAATAAAGTTTGATCTTCTATGAATATTCATATCAACTTCTGTAACAATTACTTGAACCAACATAGTCCACCCAGCTAAGTACTTAAGTATAAGCAACTTGAAATTATCAAATGAGACTGAACACGTTAAAATCTTCTTTAATACCATCTTTTCGACGTTAAACAATTTTAGGCTTTCTTTTTGCTGATCAGGGCCCAATATTTTTTTGGAATCCCTAGCCAATAAATCAACCATTTTATCAACAATAGACATATCATAAGGTGATTCAGAACTATCTTCAAGCGGATCCTCTAAGAATCTGATTTTCTTAAAAATGTACTCATAATCAAAACCGGTAAACATTTTATCTATTTTTTCAATGTTATTTTGGGCCTTAAAATCTAAGATATCTAAAAAGTTCAATATCCTGGATGAGCCGGAAGTGAATCCAAATGGTTCAGTCAAGACATCTAAATATTTGTTATTAAGTGATAATGAACCCCCTAATGCAGAAACATAAGTCTCAATAGCAATTAGCTGAATAATAGAACTTCTTAAAAAGATAAATGCGTTCAAAGCACACATACTTTCTCCTGCCGAGCAAAATGTGTTCGATGTACATATATTGCTATTAAATTTTTTGCCCGAAAATAAGACATTGTTTTGAATTTTATGTGTACTTTTTAAAAGAAATAAAATGAAATTAGTATCAGCCTTTGTTGGAGATACAGACCCACCATTCGTACGAAGGTATTTCAAAATATTTTTTCCAGTTTTATCACATTTGCACAATTTTAGTATTATTTCCATACATAGAGAGCAGACTCTGACAGGGGCGTAATCTAAGTTAAGTGAATCCGAAAGTACCAATATTGTTTGTTTTAAAACATTAGTAATCGATTTAAATAACGACCTATTTGAAGCAATAGTGGTCTCATCATTTGGGGATCCAAAGTCCATTTTTTTAGTGTCAAAACCCAACAAAAAATGACTGATATTTGGTCTTTTATCATTAACAGAAAGATTATCATTAATAAATTGAAGTAGCGAGATTTTAACAGAAATTGATTTTGGACCTAGAATTGATGACTCAAATTGTTCAATAAAAGCTGATCTAATTCTAATTGATTCATCAGTTGTCTCACACATGACCAATAAACGATTCTTTTTTATTAGATTTGATTGGGAACCAATGCTGGACCCGCTAAAAATTTTAGAGCTAGAAATCTTTTTTATGATTGACAATGCTTTTTTAGAAATATCCAATTTATCAGAACCAACATAAAGTGAATAATTTGCAACTAAAGAAATGTTTAAAAGAAAAGATTCATAAAACGAACGTAAACCACCCATACCAACGTCGGTTGAATCAGCAAATAAATTATCAGGTAAACGTAAAATCGGAATTAGTTCGTCAGAAAAAAACCTTTCTCGAGCTAGTGTCATTTCAATTATTGTCATACTCTTTTGCAATAACAAAACATCAATTGAGTTACTGGACAATTCATTCAGTCTATCAATGCCAAGATTGCTAATTTTGAAAAGTGACTCAAAAGTTTTGCTGTGATACATGGAATTTAAAACTGCTGAACCAGGCTGACTTTGTAGATAACGAATGATACTTTTACCTTCAATAATACTATCTATATCTTTAATATGACACGCGGATGCATTCAGGACAAGATCTGGATCAAGCTGGGAAAGACAAAGTTCCATTAAATTTAGAATTGAATATTTTAATAGTAACTTTTCTTTATGATTTTTGTTTGAAAACTCAACCTCTGGTAGCACTTCAGTGCATAAGTAGCCAATATAGCACCAAATACCTGGTTTTCTGACCATTGTGCCAAGGTCTGAAGGAAAAGTAAGTGTTACTGGTTTAAATATATCATTTGCCGTGTCTAAAGGTTCCAATAGTTTAGTAACAAGATCAATAAAACCATTAACATTTTGATAACTGTCGAGTCTCTTCAAAAATTTTTCCTTTGGTGAGTTAATAAACAAATTACTCCTCGTGTTTTGAAATATCCATTTATCTAGAACATGCCAAAATTTGTACCTTTCACTATAAGAATCACCAACAAGAGAGCTCAATAACGTCATAATTGCACCACTTAATGAGGTATTCATATTTAGCAAGTTTGTCAAAATCGTAAAAAGTTGATAGTTATCACTTTCCAACAACTCTATTCTAGCCTTGGAGCTATTACTTGCAACCTGAGACAACAATTGGAAAAAACCTGAAATGTAAATAATTGAATCTTCACCCAACTCAGTGACAACAGATCTTTTAGATTTAAAGCCCAAAGCCGAAGGCTCATTTGAAATACCTTGTACTGTCATATCCGTCTCCCTTAGAAGCTCATTATTGTAATAAGACAAAGTTGAATAAATCGTTGACCAACTTATAGATGAGTACTTGGTTAACAATGTCGAACTCTCTCTTGGATTCGCTAATAAGTTGGTATTATTTGAATTCGTCAATTGTAAAAAACTAAAAACGTTAATTGAATTTTCATTTCCTGATGACAAACCTGCTAAAACCATTGCAAATGTTGACATTATTAGAGGAGAATTGCAACGGGATGCCCATTGTAAAAAGCCATATGATGTTGAGTTTGTATCAGCCCAGAATTCAAAACTAAACTGTGGCCTTTCTGAATATAAATAATACATTGACATATATAAACGTTCTAGATCTGCATTTTCAGTTAAAACTTCTAGATTAAAATCATCTGAAGATAGCAAAAGATCTTCCTCTGTATCTCTTAGTTGAGTCATCAAAAATGCCGCTGTTGAAATGAAAGAATGAATAAAATCTGAGAGTATTGGTACTAAAAAGTCAACAAAATGATCCGTTAACCTAATATCATCCCTGATCAAATAAACAGTAACGAATTCAGAATCAGCTACATCAATATCTGAAATTTTTTTTTGCTGAAGAGAGCTTCTTAATTTTGAAGTAGCGTTTGAATCAATATCAAAAAGTCTTATAGGTAAGAATCTAGGTATATGTTGCTGTAAAAAAGCCCGGAAGTCATAAATTGGCTTAACAGCATGGGATGTTGAAATTTCAATTAAAGAAGTATCAGCGGTGATTGATAATAATTGTTCCAATGCACCAACTGAAATACATTTTTGCATTGGTTTATCCACTGAGGTTGTGAACTCAAATTTTGGAATTCTTGATTGTTCCTTCTTACACCATTCTATAAAGTGTGTGAAGAATACCAGTAAGATCAATGCTTTAAACGGTGATGCTGACAACTTTTCGATGTCATTTGTTTCATCAATAATCTTTTTATGCAAAATTTCAACTGATGAATCGGATAACTTATCAAGACTGGAAACGTATGCAAATAAACATGGAATATGACATATTAAAAAAAGATCTTGCGGTTCGAATGACGATACATGATTTAATATTTGGAAAAAATTCTCAACTGAAAAAACATTGCTACTATTTGAAAAGCTAAGGACATATCCAAACAAAATTTCACTTAACAACTGGTACTGTTTGAAAAGTATATCTCTTCTAAAATTTGTAGTTTGCATTTCGGGGGAACACTCATGGAAAGAACCTAATAATTTACTTCTTTCTACTGATTCTTTTAAGGAGTCTAATTCTTTTTCTATGTGTTTAAATGACTCTAAGATGTTTTTCACTGAATAATCTTTAATTTTTTGAATTTCGTCAATGATGAGTTTTTTATCGGGCAAAAATACCCTCAGTGATTTGTTAGTACTATTTTCCATTTCAACATCATTAGAGTTATCAAGGGAAGAATTGGAACATAAATAGTATGATAAAATTTGTAAAATATAATCTCTTCTATTATAATATGCAGCTATTGCAGAGTCCAAGTATGAAGTTCCCAGAGTATTCAATTCGTTTGAAGATGCAAAGAATAAAATCTCTGCAGCAATTAATTCATCAATGTTTAACTCAACTGCCAATTTAGTAGAGTTTTCAATAAATGGTTGATTGACTTTATATGATGTACCGTCTGAAAATTCTAAGTTTCCAGATTCCAAAGTTTTTCTACTTGATTCAGATAAGCCTTTTGTAAGTAATAATGAAACTAAATCTGTGTGAAGTTGGCTAACTAAATTTTGCTTTAGGTCCTGATCATTTTTTGCTATTGCATCATATAAAGTTGCAAAAGGTGCAGTAGACCAATGCAACATTATATTGATTGTGAAGTATTGCCTGGAGAGTGTACTTCTGTAATTTTCTTCGAAACAACAAATGACAAATGGTTAGCACTAACTCGTGTCTTGTTTCGAGTTTTCATTGCAGAAGCAAAATTTTAGTAGCAGAGATTACATAAGCACACAGAACCTTTTGATATTTAATCTCATTTTTCATGCGGTACCTGAGTTAGATCATGTCTATAAATTGCACCAAAACACATGGCCAGACAAACCCACAATTCACTCAACTATGCACGGTACACAGCAGCTTCCCTTATATCTTTTAAGTGATGTTTCCCTCAAAGGAAAATGGGAACTCCCCAAGAAACAGATTTACTCTTCAGTTGACATCCCATCATTTCATCAATCAAAGGCAATTTCTCATATAAATGCAATTATATCATTGATATGCATGAAAATATCGTTAACGGAAGTACCCAGTGGTGCTTTGAATGATTCTTTGGTGAATTTTGATAAGAAGAGGACAAATAAGGGGGAAAGTACTACTGATGTTAATTTAGCAAATTCATCATTACCTCCGAAGTTTACGGAGACTACGGATTCTGGCAAATGTTCTCCAATTACAGCATCTGTGTTAAAGATTTTAGAAGAATTTAAAAAACTGAAAGACGAGACACCCCCTTTTCCCGGTCCAAGGCGTTATGGAAATCTTGCGTGTCGTGATTGGCACGATAAAATAGCATCAAATGTCGATAGAATTCTAAACGATGCATTCCGAAAGTATTTTATTGATGAGGTGTCACAAAAAAATTTTGATGGATTCAGTGAAGAAAGCAAGTATTACTTATTAGGATCTTTTGGTTCCCGTGAGAGACTAGATTACGGAACAGGACATGAATTGTCATTTGTTTCATTTTTAGGATGTTTGGTGATGGTGAATCTAATAAAAACGGATGAAATGAAAGGATCTGAATGGCTACTAATATTGGCAAAATATTATGATTTTATGAAATCATTGATTTTATCGTACACATTAGAACCAGCAGGATCGCATGGAGTTTGGGGGTTAGACGATCACTTTCATTTGATTTATGTATTTGGAGCATGCCAATTAGTTGATTTTAAAACACTTGCCTCTGACACTGAACCCGAAATGACAGATGATCGTGCAAAAGTTTTGAATTTTAGAATGGGTCTAACCCCATCATCGATTTTGAATCTGGAAACGCTAAGGTTGGAAAGACTGAAAAATTTATACTACAATGCAATATCATTTATTCGAATGGTCAAGACTGGATCATTTAACGAACACTCTCCTATATTATACGAAGTTTCTGCAAGTAAAAATTGGGAAAAAGTAGCCCGTGGAATGCTCAGAATGTATTATGGTGAGGTATTGTCCAAGTTCCCCGTTGTCCAGCATTTCTATTTTGGAGGTGTATTTTATCCATGGGTTGATATGAATGGAAAAAGTTTAGCATCGAGTAATGGGGCTAGTAAGATTAGTGCAGGCTTGGATAATACTGTTGATTGGAGCGGCAGCCATTTTAACAGTAGGTACAATGAAGAGGTTCATACTACGATGGGTTCGTTCCAGCCGAACCGGGAATATGAATTATCTAAACTGCTAAAGGAGCGTCGGAAAGTTGGTATGATTGGCAGAAAGGCAAATGAATTACCATTGAGCAGACCAGTTCCAAACGATGCAGAAACTAATGTTCCTTGGGGTGGAGCCAATTTTAACGGCTCGAAAACTTCACATGCAGCTACATCACAGAATTCAGGCAAAGGTAGCTAAAAGAAAAGGAAGGATGCAAGCATTCTTAAAATGTGTAATGTGATCATTTCAATCTCAATACACCAAATAATGAAACTATTGTCTGGGGGGGGGGGGGGGGGGGGGTTAATTTTTTTAGTAGGGAAGAACAACCGACATAAACACAGGAAAAAAAAAGGTAAAAGCGGTTTGGGGATCGGGCGGAAAAAAGGGGGGGGGGGGGGGGGGGGGGGGGGGGGGGGGGGGGGGGGG
>JAKTVB010000143.1:0-11261 GCA_030556995.1 Pichia gijzeniarum
AAAATCTTTAATTAGTTTGGAAAAAGAATTGAAACTAAAGTCAGTGCAAAAAGAGCAATATATTGTTCAAGAAGGCGAACATAGTCTTTTTGGTAAGTCTCAAGTTAGTATCTCAAGTTATATCACCGCAAAGGACAAAAATGGTAAAGATTTTATTATGTATGTCATTAAAGTTATCAAATTATCTTACACTGATTCTGGAAAAATCTCTGCAAGTTGGATGGTTACCAGGAGATTTAGTCAGTTTTTTGAATTACATAATTATTTGAAGTCCAAGCATCCCGCAGTGGGTACAATGGATTTTCCAAAGAAAAAAGTGGTAATGAAATTTATACAAAATTCATTAGTTGATGAAAGGCAAAAAAAGTTGAGTGTATATCTGCAAGAGTTAGTTGAAAACAAGGATGTTTGTTCAGATAGGATTTTTCGTGATTTCTTATCAAGTGAAATTTTTGACACCACCCTTGACGATAAATTGTCTCATGTTAACAGCAGGTCTTCAAAAAATAAAAATGATGGATCAGGAACCAAGCTATACAATATCATATCAAGTCAAGCATTATACCCGCTTTTATCATTTGCAAACTACAAAGGTATAAATGATCAAATTGATGATAGGTTATTACTGGAGAAGAATGTTGGGGAGATTCCGACTTTTACCGATAGTAATGAAGATGTTTCTAATTCACAATACAATAAATTGAAAGACATATCATTTGTTAAACCTATCTGTGACTTAATAGTATCGGTTTTTCAATTGAATAGCTCAACAAGTTGGTTGAGGGGTAGAGCGTTAGTAATACTTTTTCAACAGCTTTTTGGATCAACCGTTGAAAAAGTGTTAAGATCCAACATTGATGGTAGAATTAAGCAAGAGGAAACAGTCTCACAGTTACTAGCCAATCTGCAGTTCTCTTTATGGCCCGAGGGGAATTTCAAAAAAGGAAAAGCACCTAGAACTACAGTTGAAAAAGATAGGAGTAAACAACAAGCAAGGTTTTTACTCAACGCATTTTTAGTTGACGTCAGCTCCAAAATATTTGGACAAAACGCAGCAAATAAAGCTGCTGAAACCCTTTTTTTAGCATTTCAAAATGAAATACTCAATCGTCATTTGGTATTATCTATAATTGATGAATGCATAATGAATATTTTCCCTGAATAATTACACAAACCTGATCAATCTTTTGATTGCTTTTCTATAAATGATTGTTTTTCCTTAGTTTTTTTATCCTTTGTATAATAAATCCCTAAGTTCAAAAAGGTGTCTAAATTATAGCGGATATCATTTTTCTGTTTTTTTGCATACTTAATATAGCTTGGAACCTTAGAATTTTTGGAACTAAACTTGCGCTTAGATGCTAAGTTTTTTAGCACCTTATCTCTCCTCAGTCTTGCATTTACATATAATTCATAATTAGATGAATAATTATCTGTCGGCCCCTTGAAAGAATCTTTATCAAGTCTTAAATTAAACAACATCAGTAGCAAAAGCTTTGAATGTTTATCTTTGTTACTCAAACAAGACAAAACAGATAACCAATCAAGCCCGTAAGTTGGTGTTTTCAAAATAATATCGGTGCCAATCCTAGTTAACTTGCTTTTCATTGACTTTTTAGTCTTTCTAGAATGTTTATGAAACTCAACCAACTTATCGATCACTTTGTTTAGTTTGTCTAGAACTTTTTGTTTAAGAATTTGGTTTAGGTGAATATCCTCGGGTGTGTGACGCCGATATATGAACTTCGAAGAAAATCCATTTTTTGTTAGCTTATGATGTTCTGAAAATTCCGAAATTTGCGAGTTTATCCTACGTTCAAAAAGAGTGTCAAAACATATATCCATTTCATCTAGTGGGTTAATACTAGGATGCCAAAATTCAAGCATATTAGAAGACATTCTCGAAACTTTACTGTTATTATCATTATAGTTGACATACGTAAATCGGGATTTGTCTAACTCTAAATTTATTTCATTTGCATAATCCCCAATCGTCTTAAAGGTAGTTGTTCGTAAATAGGCCCTTGGAGTAATCAAGTTGTGGAATTTCAAAGGCCATAATGCAAATTCTGGAGGAGGTAGGTTTTTGTTTCTCGTAGTTAATAAATAAACATTATACAAGTGGAGTGGTAAGTCTGTGGTAAAATCTATGTTTGCATCATTCAATATGTTACAAAACCCTGAAATTTCCTTTGGCTGTGAAGACTTGAAAAACAGTACCTGGTTTCGTTTATAGTTAGGGGGTTTCAGGAAAGTTTTGGCAATTTGAGAAAATGTACTTCCAACATGATCGTCAAAAACATCTAGATCTTCTAAATATTCCAAGTTGGCCGAATTTCCCATTTCAAAGCTTTGAATATTATCATTTTCACTGAAGTATTGATTATCAGGTTCTGAAGCATTTGTAGCGTTACCAATTATAATTTTTTCAGGAGGAATGTGATTCATATCCGGGGTCTCTGACGCAGAATCATCACTTTCTGAACCACCATCCCCAGCATTTCCATTAAACGAGCTTTCAGAGGTATCTGAGGCATATACTTCTTCGTCCGAAGAATCATCTTTCCGCATAGTCGACTGGTTCTATTCCTTTAACGCAAAACCGGCAATGGAGAAGTACAAAACAATCAATATTCATGCTACGCCGATCGCCTCGTCCACACCAAGCGGCCGTTTTGATTTTGAGCACGCACGATAGATCGTTGACTTTGTATTGACCATTGGGAGAAATGATCATAAAAACCTTTTGGTAGGACCAAACAGTAGATATGCCCAAGTTAGAGGAAATAGAGGACATACAGGACATCGACAACTTGGATATGGACTTGGCAGAGTTCGATCCAGATCTTGTCACTCCTGTGGCACCTGCCAAGCCAAAACCAACGGTTTCAAGATCACAGGATGCAGATTCACAACAATTTCCTGTTCCTGATATGTTCAAAGGTTTAGGAATGGATCCAAACACCATTCCTGACAAACAAAAGCAAAGACAGGCGGCTAATCCAAATATGAAAATGTATGACCAAATGACGCCCGAGCAAAGAAGAGAATTTAAAATGATGCAAATAGTTTACCCATGTTATTTTGATAAAAATAGAACCGTTCAAGAGGGTAGAAGGCTTCCTGTAAATATATGCGTTGATAATCCTCTTGCTAAGACTGTTTTGGATGCATGTAAAGTATTAAGGATTCCAGCAGTTTTTGAACCTGAAAAATCACATCCACAAGACTGGGGTAATCCGGGTCGTGTGAGGATGGGGTTGAAATACGAACATGAATCAACGCATCCCGTTTTAAAAACGAAAAAGCAAGCATTGGTTGCGATAGCAGATTACTTGAAAGCTCATCCAACAACTCTCAATAATGTTAAAGACTTACCTGGTCCACCGGAATTAATGGAAGGTAACTGGCAACCATGTGAGATTCCGAAAGTTAAAGGTTTCAGAATGAATACAATTGTGCCAATGCACTCCTTTTTAACTATGAAAAACCCAGAAACTGCAGGAGCGTATATTGCAACCCCAGCCGAACAGGAGGAAAAACCGTTTGAACCTAAAAAAATTAAACAAAAAATCCAAAGGATCAGAGGCTAAACCCATTTGTATAATACTTTATAAAAGCTAAATATATGCTCAGTTAGTTGGGACGTATTTTTTTCTGTATTCTAGGATGCTTTGCACCTGTTCCTCAGTTAACTTATGTTTCAGAATTTCGATGATATCGTCAAAGCAAACAATTGATAATACAGGCACATTATATCTTTGAGATACAATTTTAGTAGCACATTCTTTGGATTCTTTAGTAGTTTCCATTCTATCAACTGCAATAATACATGCAACAGCATTACCACCTTCTTCACTGATGATACCAAACGCTTCATTGATAGCAGTTCCGGCTGTCATAACATCATCAATAATTAAAACATTCTTATTTTTTAGTGGGCATCCGACAATCGATCCACCTTCACCATGATCTTTCTTCTCTTTTCTATTAAATGAATAACCAATGTTTGAATATTTTTCACCACCAATCTGGTACAGTTTAGTAACTGTGATGGCAGCCAATGGGATGCCTTTATATGCGGGACCAAAAAGGGTGTCAAACTCAATGCCGGAGTCAATAATGGCTTTGGCGTAGGCTTCTGCTAAAACATCTAGTGTTTTCGCAGTGTTGAACAATCCCATATTGAAGAAGTATGGTGAAATTCTGCCACTTTTAAGGGTGAAAGTACCAAATTTGAGGGCTTGCGCATCTAGGGCTGCTTGAAGAAAATTGGTCTTATAGTTAGACATGCTAATATATTGTGGATGTATCTATAAATGACTCAAAAGAAGAATGAACAAGTAGTTAATCAACATTTAAAAAAATATTTTTTTGAATTCTCATCGAAATTTTCTATTGAGGAAACAAATAGTATTTAGATTTGTTTTTGTGACCGAAGCTTTTTTAGCTTGAAAATCAGCGGTTATTGATCATGGATATAAATATGGACACGTCTAATGATGACAAGAGAGAGATTATTAATGAAAATGCACACGCCTCCAATGCCAACCAACCATCCGCAACTGCTACTGCCATTTTAAATATTCTACAACACATTTCAATTTCACCGTCACATAACCAGAATGACAACGGTTCTATGCATCACAAGAATGGCAGGTCATCTTTACAGCATTTGCATCTATTACCAAAATCACTCATACAAAAAAGGAGGCTCTCGTCTTCGTCGTCATCAATTGATGGATATTACAATTCAAACACCGCATCTGCCAATAATGATAAAACTAACAAAAAACAGCTAATATATTTGCGAGGGCACAAACTACCCACCGTTAGATCAATTCCTTCGCCATTGTCACGATCCTACTTAATCAAACGCTTGAACTCATTTTCTGTTTTAAATTGGACTATATCAAGCATTAAGTTATCACCCCTAGTTTGTTCCACTCAAGGATGGAAATGCCACCCGGTACGAAAAAACGAGCTACATTGTACATCATGTCATTCAGGAATTATTGTTAAATTAACTGAACGTCCTGAACCGGATATTGTTTATAAAGTGTTCAACAATCATCATCATTACTGCAATAGTAAGCAGGATGTCCCATTTCAGTATCAATTCTTTTTAGATGATGAATTAGATGAAGAGGAAACTGAGAATGATGATATACACGTGTATGAAACACTAGTGAATTCTTATGTAAGTAGGTTGTCAACGGACCATTACCCGACATGCACGTTCTTGCCCATTTTGCCCCTTTCACCTAAAGATCAAAACTATTATATTACGCCAAAGGATATACCTAGAGAATTGTCCAAATTTAAAATTAGGTTGAATCTTTTGAAAAAGAATAAGGGCAGGTTAATTGGTAAAAATTTTAAATTGCAGTTTTTGACGAAGGATGAAATTAGGTTTTTACTAGAATATTTGAAAGCGGTTTCAGTAAACGACGCAGATGTTGACATTGACATGGATGATGAATTTTGTAAATACAATACAGATTTATCGGCCAGCCCATCCCTGGACGTGATTTTACCCGGATTGCTAGGATGGGAGTTGAAGGTTCAAAAGTTTCACGATAAAAAGTTTTTACTCCTGAAATGTGAATGCTGTACCAGAAGAATTTTGCTTTCTACTTCTAACACTGAGAATGTTCTGGAGATTGAAGAGTTAAAACCGTGTCCACACCGTGCTGAAATTCCAGCCAAGGAGGAGCTGACCGAGTTTGATGAAACTGTCACCGCTAAAAACTCCGAATTTGAGGAAGTTGATGATGACGAGGAAAATATTGACCTCGAGCAGGAGCACGACAACTGGTGCTGCATGAAGCAGGGATGGCGGGTGGTACTGGAGGGATTACGGAGTTGCAGTGATATTGAGCCGGTGAACGAGGTCAGGGAAGTCAACGAAAACCTTTTCAATGGCAGAATAGAGCAGTTGAGGTCTTTGTAGCACCAGCATTAGGGCAAAAAAAATAATATTAGCAATCTATGCAGATATATGTATATGACTTTACAATACACAACGTGAGGACAGGGTTGACAAGAAACCGCCAGTAGTTTCTCTATTACGTGGACGGCATCGGAATTCTGAGGTGATATGCTAAAAGATTTCGTGACACGCTTGCGTTAGCGTTGGGTGCATATCTTATGTCGTATCCACTCAAGTATTTTTTGGCTTGGACAACAGTTAATGTCATTATGTCGTCACTGGTAGTTATTCTCGGAAGATCATCACCTGGTCCATCCCCAACAACAAAAGGAATTACAAGCTGTGCTTGCCCTATTTCTCTTCTCTTGCAATTTTCATTAACAAGAGAGTAAAATAACGACCGGTTTGTCGTTGACTCTAACCTATCAAGCCTCCGGTTAGTTTCATCAAGCCTCAGGTTAGTTTCATCAAACCTCCGGTTTGTCGTTGACTCTAACCTATCAAGCCTCCTGTTGAACTCCCTCCTGAAAACAGCAGACTCCTCCCTAGAGCGAACTTGCTCTTGCCTAATTTCCCTAAGAAGCAGAAATATATTGGATGCAAGAGTCCTCTCTTGCTCGTGGATGGCTTTACGCACCTTCCCTGCACAAGCTTGCTCCTCTTTATTGATTCCACCTCGAAAGTGTCTGCGTAGTTAATGACTGACGCTGCAGTTCTAATGTCAAGTGCCGCTATCCCGAATGTGTTATCAAAGATCTCATCATCGATCTCTACCACATCGGATGGCATGCTGAGTGATGATGAGTTTGCTGATGAAGGATTTCCAGACATAGTTTGGTTACTGTTTTTTTTGGTTGATGGAAGAAACAGTGGTTGAACAAAACAAAAAATCAGGATGAATTTCGCCCCTTTTATATTTTAATATTCCAATTTTTGCCCTCAACAAGATTGCTAGTTTTGAGGGGGCAGAAAGTCTGCGCATGTAATATTGGGCTGGCGAGCGGGGCATCCGGTTGCCTAATGCGGTTAGCTCGAGATAATTTCTGGCCAGACCTTCGGGCGAACAGGGCACAGCGGTATAAGCATGCGCATAGGCATTTACTGGAGGGGAACGACATACATTATTCCACTCACAGGCACAGGCAATTGGCCCGGTCGAGCGGGGCTGTCCAGCTCGGTTCATATCAAAGGCTCAGCCATGTACGTCAGAATGTACTCTCTGGGGAAATCGATTAAATGACGGCGATATACATAAATACAGCTAGTTTTTCTCAGTTTATGTAGTTGGCTGACACAAACTGTAGTTTCGGCCAAATGTTTGGGTATAAAATCAACTACTAAGGCCGGTAATTGTTTTTGAACTTGGCAAGTACAAGTCTTGGTCTGCTTTCAAACGTATTTCTCTTCATAGCCTAATTCGATACTTCGAAATTCTGCTGCGCACACATTTTCTGAGGCAAAGCTCGGGTTTTGGGAGACGCTCGCATCAAACCCCCATTCCACTGCACTTGCGTCGTCAAACACTTTTTGAAAATGTGCTAAAGATCCTTCCATAAATTTTCGTATTTTTCAATCCTTATTATCGGCTTTTGCATATCGGCTATTGTGCTTAGCTTACATTACCATACCAATCTACACCCGCTCCACGCTCAGAGAAAGATCAATCTACCGTAACCCTTATCCATGCTTTCCTGTTCTCTCTTTTCCTCACAAAAGGCCACATTCGTCTTCGCATAAACCGCCCCAACTGCAACGCAGCCGAGCTGCTCGGGGCGGATAGCGGACCCAACAAAACCGCTCCGAAGGCAGAGTGACGCCGGCGGCATCTGGTTTCGGCCCATACAAGCCTCCATGAAAAACGCGTTTTTTCCCTCCTTTTTGTTAGCTGTTTTGTTTTTTTTTTTTTTTTCTCGTATCTGCTAGCTTCACTTGCTGTATTCTGATTTGCCTTCTTCTTGTTTTCTCTTTGATTTCCAACCAACTACAAATGTCCTTGCCGCTACTCTCCAAAAGTGCTGTTGAAAAGCATTCCACTGCATCCTCATGTTGGGTTACCCTATACCATCGTAAGGTTTATGACGTTACCGGATTTCTAGAGGAACACCCAGCAGGCCCCGAATACATTCTAGAGTATGCTGGTAAAGATGTTACTGAAGTTTTAGCCAATCCTGAATTCCACGTTCATTCTGAAAGTGCGTATGAAATGTTGGATGATGGAATGCTTGTTGGTTATTTGGCCACAGAGGAGGAAGAAAAGGAATTACTTGAAAAGCATACAAATATGAAAGTCGTCAAGGAAGTTATCGACTCTGATGGTCTGAAAATTGTTGACTTGACGGAATTTGGTGAAATTCCAGATGATTTGTTGCATTTGAAAACAGATCACTCTGAAGATTTTAAGAAACATAACTTTTTAGATCTAGATAAGCCTTTGATCATCCAAGTTTTACGTTCAAATTGGACCAGAGATTTTTACGTGGATCAAATTCATAGACCAAGACATTATGGAAAAGGCTCTGCCCCACTATTTGGTAATTTTTTGGAACCGCTATCTTTAACCCCATGGTGGGTCGTACCAACAATTTGGTTACCAGTTGATTTTTACATTCTTTACGTCGGTGCAACTCACTTAAATCCATTTTTAACACTCTTTCTGTGGTGTCTTGGATTGTTTGTTTGGACATTGATTGAATATGGTTTACATAGATTTGTTTTCCATTTGGATGACAATTTGCCGGAGAACAATATTGCTTTTGCGTTACATTTCCTACTACACGGAGTTCACCATTATTTGCCAATGGATAGAATGAGATTGGTCATGCCTCCTACACTTTGTATTGTCTTGACATATCCATTCTATAAATTGGTCTTTAGTATCTTTCCATATTACGTTGCTTGTGTCGGATTTTCGGGTGGTTTCTTAGGATATATCATGTACGATGTTACGCATTACTCCTTACACCACTCTAAATTACCAGCTTATATTCAAAAATTGAAAAAGTATCATTTAGAACATCATTATAAAAACTATAGATTAGGCTTCGGCGTCACTTCAATGTTTTGGGATCACGTCTTTCACACCTACCTAAGTTCGGATGATGTTTATGAAAAGCAAAACTGATTTGATTCAGTAATACCCTAAATAGAGACCGATTATTTACATGAGTTATTATATAGGTATCAGTATAAATGGACGTCTATATATATATATATATATAAGTTAAAAGTTGTGAAAACGATAAAATTTAAAACCACTTCCTACTTTTGCTGGAATTGCGTGCATATGAAGACGCAGCTGAGGCGGATTTGCCCAATCCCTTCGCACTCAAAATTCCTCTAATATCACCAAATGCCTCTCTATCACCCTGGACGACAATTGTTGGTTCACTACCGGTAAAGATTTTTTCAGCAATTTTGATCAAATCGTCCCTCGTTACCTCATTAATCTTTTCACACATCTCCAACACGTCGATTCTTTTACCGTAAATTTGTACCTGTCTACCCATGTCCTCCAATTGCACCATCTTACTTTCTAAATTCATCATCAAGCTTGATTTCAACTGATTCTTTGCTCTAGAAACCTCGTGCTCGGAGATACCACCCTGTCCAACATCACGACTCATGAGCAAATTGAGCTCATAACCTATCAATTCTGCCATGATTTTATCGGCTTGTGGAATGCAGGCTAACGAGATACCAAACAACCCGCTATCTGTGAAATTATGGATAAAACTCTTACAGCTCTCAACAAA
Source organism: Pichia gijzeniarum (assembly GCA_030556995.1). NCBI lineage: Eukaryota > Fungi > Ascomycota > Pichiomycetes > Pichiales > Pichiaceae > Pichia > Pichia gijzeniarum. Next base: position 9,685 of record JAKTVB010000143.1, read on the forward strand.
TCCGTATTGGTTCAACACCCTAGTATATGCTCTCGAATACATACCCTTACCTGGACCACCCGCACTGAAAGATCCACCACCACCAATCAACATCTGTAAAACTGCCAGCTTGTAGATTTCGTCAGAGGCGATACTGACACCTTCAAAGCCAACATGAATGTGATGAAATTCGTCACCTCTATATTCAATGCCTTTTGGAACCGGCAAGGAGAATTCACCACCGGTGTAGAGTGCCGGCTCCTTGATTAGTTTCTCTTGGTTAGAAGATTTGAAATCAGACAAATATTTGGAAGCCAATTCCGTTGCCAAATTCTCATCAACACCAGAAAATGCAACAACCAAATTCTCAGGATTGTAAAAAGTGCGTCTATATTTTAGCAATTCATTCCTCGAAATTGACGATAGTTTATCAACAGGACATAACAACGGACATCCGAGATTGGCGTTGGTGTATGCAACCTGCTGGAATAGTTCGGGCAAGATCAAATCGCTTTGTAGCCAGATTTCATTCAGCTCATACTCTGCACTGACCAACTGTTCGCTGATTTCTTCATTACTCAACTGTGGTTTACAGACTGTTTCTGATAAAAGTTCAAACATTTTTTCAACGTCATTATTGAAAACGCTTGCTTGGTAAATCATTGCCTCCCTCGATGACGCACACATGTAGTTGCCACCTAATTTGTTCAAAGAATCAGCCATTTGCTTTGCTGAATATTTTTCTGTAGATTTGAATGATAGTTTATCCAGAATGTGTGAAGATCCGGTGAGCCCATAGGTCCCTTCGTATCTACTACCTGCCGTTACGTAGAATCCTAGGGCACTGAAATAGGAGGGTGTCGGATCTATTGCTAATTTCACCCCATTCGAGAGGGATTTAATGATTGCAGGGGTGGACGCCGAAGTGCTGTACTTTCTCAAAGTGGGTATTCCGGTGTTGATTGTACGTAACATGCTTAGCTCTGTTCTATCACTCTTTCTTCTTCTTCTTCTTCTTCCCCTTCTTCTTTTTCTTCTAGCTGTTCAAGTTCCCGCAGTAGACGCTCACACTTTGCCACCGTTTGCATGCTGACGTCAGCACATATGGTTTTCAGTGTGTTTACACCGTCCAGGTCCTGTTTGAGGCGGCTTCTTATGGATTCGAATACGTGTTGTTCACGGGACTGCATATCCACCCCTTCGAGGTTGAACTGCATAGCTACCTTGGCGGAGGGAGATGCACGTAGTTGTTTGATCCACAAGTGGGTGCTTCCGCCCTTAGCATGCCTTGTTCGTGCAGCAGCGGTGGCGGTAGAAGTAACGGCATTATTGTTGGCGTTGAGGGCTCCAGCTCGATCAGTGTCGTTTGCCATTGCTTACGCTTTATCCTTGTAACACCTATGTATCAGATATGAAGAACAATATCAAAAGAGAATTACGAGCGGTACAAGCAATGTCAGAAGGTGTGAAAATATCGATAGAAGAATTAGAGATTACATAATCAATAACAAAATATACCAGCCATGCTATATGAAACATGTTGATCACATTCTAACTAATTAGGAATAGTGATTGAGCCTATTTAAGCTTGATCTTTA
>JAKTVB010000144.1:0-11038 GCA_030556995.1 Pichia gijzeniarum
AAAAAATAAAAAATAAAAAATAAAAAATAAAAAATAAAAAATAAAAAATAAAAAAACAATTAAGAAGAAAAATCCGAAAATCCTAAAAACGGCAAAAACCAATTAATTGGTCCCCACGTTCCCAGATAAGGCAATCGCCTGCTCACACGAGAACTTTCTGCCCCCGTGCTGGCAAGACACATGCATCTGCAAGGGCCTGTGGTGACCCATCCAACAGCTCAGCAGCAGCACATGGGAGTAGCTGTAGCCCGTGTGACGCCTGCCTGCAAACACCATTGCTGCCAGAAAGAGGGGACAGAACCAGTCCGCTGTAGCACATGCCGAGAGGGGCGCCCAGCGAAGAGAAGGGAGTCAATTGCGAGGAAGTCAGAGAGGAAGAGGGCTGAATAATGCCAAACTGCGAGTGCACGTTGCGCATTGTCTCTGTATTGTTTGTTTCCTGTGTGTGCATTACTTTTTTTTTTGTCCTGTTATGTCTAGCTCCTGTTTTTGCCTTTTCCGTAAGTGCTAGCGTCGGTGTTGCTTTTTGTATTGGTGCTGTACTGGTGCCAATGCTGCTGTCAAACTGCTGCTGCTACCGGTATTGATCTCCTTTTTAACGCTTTTCCGGCTCTCCTCTATAGTGCCCCTATTTGCTACCACGGCCCTCCCGTGCTTGACATATTCTTTGCTTCTTATAGCTCTTGACAACGTTTGACATCTCTGCTTTCCCCTGTTTCACACAGGCAACCATTAACTCCCCATGAAATTCGGTGTGGAATTTGGCTCTCGTTCTGTGCCTAGATGGAAGAACTACAATATTGACTACAACCTACTAAAATCTTTGATCAAGGAGGCAACATCCGAATTCGATGACAATACCTCTTCAAGTGATAATTCCGAGTTGGCTCTCAATGAACACCAGAAAAAACTACTGAAAAAATTGTATAAAAATTTTAAGGACCAGATAGATTTTGTTTCTTTGTTTGTCTTTTCAAAGGTGGGGGAAATATCGAGACGTTTATCGACTTTAAAAAAACAGTGCAATCTATTCATTAAATCGGAGAATGAGTTTAGTAATTCAAATACTTCTCCAACTTCTCAAGTTACCTCTCGTCTACGTAAAAGGAAACTACTTTTGTTCCACAGTGATTTGGATCTGATTACTGAAGAACTACAAGATTTATCACGTTTCATCCTTTTACAAAAAATTGCAATTAAAAAATTATTGAAAAAATTTTTCAAATATTCCACCTATTCCCAAAAACAATCTTTCATCAATAAAATTACAAATAACTTCATAATTGCCAATCCGAAATCATTCGTTCATTTAAATTTACACGATTTGGCACTAGAACTAACTTTATTGTACGATTTCTTGGATACTTTTTTGAAAAATCACAACAACAATGCCTCCGATGGATCCAACGGTAAACGCAGATCTTCAATTCATACTATCGATTCCTTACAGCTGACAACTCAAAGCTACAATTTTGACCAACCATCAAACCTTACAAACAATTTATCTTCAAATGATGCAGACAATCCCAAGGATAACTCTCTTTTCCCAAGGACAACAACTTTTGACATAGTGTCCAAAAAGAAAGGCCCTAGATCTTTAACTTTTTGGATTCACAAAGATAATTTAAATGAAATCAAGTTTTTACTGTCTTCCGAATTTAAATTGATTACTGATGACTCATTATTTACCAAAGATATCAAGTTGAAAAGTACAAAATCCTTTTTAAATTTACATGAGACCAACGCAAATGATGAAAACGAGAATTCCGCACAAATAAATACACCCGAAACTTTTATTCCAACTGAAAATGATCACAATGATGATGATGATTTCAGACCTGAAACTGAAACATTATCAATATGGCTAAATAATCCGCAAAAACCTTTATTTGTTGAAACCACCTCAAGGGAGGATATCGAGTATGATATCAATTGTGCTGATAACTTGAATGTTTTCAAGGCAAATCCATATTCTCAAATTCTGGTTTCAAATACTCACCAAAATAAACAAAATCCTGAAAAATCATTCGAAACTTCAAGCAATCCAATTCTAATAGCCCCGGTTGGCGGACTACGCCAATTTTCAATTGCTTCATTAAATAAAAAATTGGTTGAATTATTGTTTAATAATCCCAACTCGAGTGTTCCAAGTTTGACAAATGATGAAAGGAAAAGCTTATTGTATAAAGAATGGGTTGGTTCAAATTTGAAAGGTAACAAAAAAATGTCTCAGTTATCATTTGACTGGGTAATTGATAATAATGTTAAACCATTAGCTAGCGTTGAATCCAAAAAACTTCGTTATGTCCATTTGAATTCAGCGGATAAGATTAATTTTTATATTTCGCTAGCTTGGGATATCAAAATTCATCAAAGCAATGTCGAGGACGGTACAGAACTTCCGAAGATTGAAGAATTCCCACATGCCATTCTTGAACTGGATTTCGATGTACCCGATTCTGCATTCCCTGAAAATCTTCAGTCATTAGTTAATAGTCACCTGGTTTACCGTGTTGACAACTTAAATTTTTCCATGAATAATTATTTGATTTCTCTTTATATTAATGATGAAAATAAAAACTTCAAAATTTCAGATGATGAGATGTTGCTATTTATTGCACCTTGGCATACCTTGCTTAATGAGAAGGATATTAGGTTGTTACCTGAAATCAGAGCAAAATCTGTACAAACAATTAATTTTCAAACAGCCTCAAATACAAACACCCTTGCAGATGGTAACTTAGATGATTGTAATGAAGGCATCTTGCTAAACAAAAATGATATCATACCAAGTAAGCCTGGCTATTGGAATGAGTTTGATAATGGATCCGATTTTGGTGGCGATGGTGACGGTTTTTATGTTTATTTTGATAATGATTCAAATAACAATAATAAAGGATATTTTGATTGGATTGCCAACTTATTTTCATTCAGAAACGAGGAAGATCTTGAAAATAACAATAATGCTACTGACTTAGATACAGATGTAAAGTACAGCTCCGGACTTAATTGGCTATCACATGAAAAAACCGACCGAATTTTGCAATGGGCTAATAAGACCAAAAAAATTAGTATGTGGCTACAAAATAAAATTCTAGGTGTTGATAATGAGAATACTTATAAATATGGTGATTTGACCATCAATGAGAATAGATCTCTACTACTTAGAGATAATAGACATTTATCGTTTGGTTCAATCGATAATTATAATGCAGATGAGGAGGAAGATGACGACGACGACGATGACGATGAAACTGATAGCGACACAGAGGTAATGATGAGATTACCAAATAGAAATGGTAGTGTATCATTTGCAAGAATAAGTAAAATAAATCATGATAGATGCCTATCATTTTTATATATGCTTATGGTTTCATTTTCACTCATTACATCTTCATTTGGCTCGTTTATTTTATCAACAATTTTTCAATCAGGCAACATGGGTAAACCAGAATTAACAGCCGGACTTTTGATTTTGGCAATATTTGCAATCTCGTGCTTGATCTTAAGCATTGTGTTAACAGGGTTTAGCATCTGCCTATTGTTATGTCGGTATACAAAGGCTCCAACGTGGCATTTTACTGTCATTCTAGTTTCAGTGATATTAACGTCAGCTCTTTTCTTTTATGGAATATTGGTATCTTTTTAAAGTCTACAACAGACATTCACATATGTCTTTATATATTTACATTTATTTGTTCATGCTTACTCTTTTCTACTTGCAATTCAACTATTTATTCACTAAAAATGTAACAGAATGATGAACCATTTTCATTTTCTATCCAAAACTTTATACATGTATAGTGAGCTTTACATACATTTCAAATCCTAGTTTCAAAAACCTTAAATCGTAGACTTACTGGTAACTATAATTAAACCTCATAATTTAAATCCAAATTTTTCTTGAGCGTATTCAGCACCAAACTCTTGGTACTCATCCCTTGACATCATAACTTTCTCAAATCCACCCTTTGCAAAAAACGATTTACCGGCATACCAGGATAGCAACCCAGCATCTTCACTCACGTGTGAATAGTCCAGCACGTTGGTGTGTGCTTCCACAGGCACTTCAGGATCCAAATCTTTGACTATCCTCTCTGCAAACCCAGGCAAATTTGCCGTACCCCCCATGCATATAATGTTGTTCACCAACAAAGGCTGCAAAAGCTCAGGAACGGCGTTGAGTGAAGATTTGATGGTCTGGATTAATCCGGCCTTATATACTCCCGACAGCTGCGGACGGAATAAAAGCTCGGGAATCAAAAATCGTTCGTCCGTGAGTAATAGTGATTGGTTTGATTCATTGAACGTATATGCATCACCATCATCATCATCGTCATAGTTATCGTTTGAGTTTGCATTCGTGGAGTCGAATGACCTTTGAAGGCTCAGTAATTCAGCTCTAGAAAGCTTGGACTTATCGTGCATGGCACGTCCTATAAAATCCGTCTTGTTGTTGGGTAACACATACGATAATGATAAGTCTGAGCTGATTAGTTGTGATGAATTTTTTTTCAACCTTGTAAGTTTGTTTAACGTGTCGTTATAATCTAACGCGATATAACACGTGTTATGCTTAATTGCATTCACCAACACCGGTTCCTCAACTATATTATAGTGTCTGAAAGAAACAATCTCACGCAAATATCCGTTCAAAAACCTACCTGCTATGGGAAGTTTCCTGATTGCCCTGTGGTATGGTATACCATTGATGACGGGTACAATCCATGTTGAATCAAAACCTGAATCTATGACAAGCTGAAAATTTTTGTAGTTTGAACCATTCAATTCAGGATTGGCGTGATCGTATGAATCAAGCCATGGTGCTAGCGCCGGAGCGGAATATCGTACCAAATTGGATATTCCGAATTCTTCGAAAAGTACCTGGTCGGTCATATTTTGGAACTTTGGCAATGTTATGGGTGACTCAATGTAGAGCAAATTTGAGTTTTCGAGTAAATCTCCGTTCCCCGAGTCCAGCTTGGAGTTAATAAATGCATTATCCCAGATTTGATGCTCTAAGTTCCACTGGAAACACTGTCCATTTCGTACAGGTCGCTGGAAGGCAATATTTGATAGTCCTCCTGAAATCGAGGCTAAATCCTTCATTGATTGCTGCGTGCTTAGGGTCGATCCTAGATGCACACGTTTGTCTTGCGTTCTGATGATACAATTGGGTACGACATGCGGCCTGTCAAGGACTGTCGTACCAAATTTCAAAGCATACTGCCCATTATCAATGATGACGTTCTTTTCCATTCTGCTTTTCTTAGACAATTTTCAACCTCTGGATCTGCACTGTTGTAGCGGTCGAGTTAGAGATGCCAAAAAGATTGGGCCCCTCAAATTCATGCATGAAGTTGAGGAAGCTGAAAAAAAAAGTTGTCAGTCGATCGACGCGTAATTGAGGAAATAGTATATTGATCCAAATCCCGCCACAGCTTTGAACGACGGGGTTTGCATTTGGTCGAAGGGCTTACATGATTATTACATTTATAGCACAACCAACAGGTTGATATACTAGTTTTTGTCAATCTCTATCTAACCCTGAGGTGCCAGTGAAAACGATGTCGGAGGAGTACAACGCTAAACACACGCCGAAACATGTTTCTAGAGCCTGTTTGGAGTGTAGAACAAGGCATTTAAAATGTGGAGGCCAGGAGCCGATATGTGAGCGTTGCAGGAAACAGGGCAGAGCTTGCACGTACGTTAAAAGTCATAGGGGAGGATCCAGAAAAAAAGGTGTTTCTTCGAAAATTAAATTGAAGTCTACACTGGAAAATCAGACTGTACATCGCAATGCAGAGGAAATTAATATACTGGATTTCAAAGATAACGATAAAAAAATGATGGGCAGCACTTTATATTCCAATGAAAATATAAGTAGAGATGACACACGTTCACATTCAACAAATGTGAATAATATTTCAGTAGATAACATTAAAACCCATGTGCAAAATCATAAATCTGACATATTACCCTGCGTTAAGAACCATATGGGTCATTTAGCCGATAGTCCCAGTTGCAGTCAAGATTGTCTTGATAGTCAACATTATAACAAAATTCCTCCATGTATGAAGCCAAATGAATCCAATGATTCTGAGGGACGAAGTGGCAAAATTAATTTTCACCCTGTTTTCAATGGTTCAAAAGATAGGGACCCACTCAATATGATTTTTGATGACACAAAATTAGCTAGTTCGTTAGATAAATGTTACATTTCACCGGCTCTCATAAAAGATTTGAATCTAGAGTTAGTTGTTTCTTCGTTTTATAATTCATTCTATTCTGCACATCCATTCTTACCACCGAAAAGTCAGATTATAACGTATCTTAAGGCCATACCCTGTAACTATGATCTTTTGTTAGCTATGAAAATAATGAGTGATGGTCAAACTAGCAGAAAATACGCAAGGGATATAGAGACGATAAATCATTTGGTTAGCTCATTGGTTACTTATATTAGACAAATCGGTAAAGACTTTATATCGCTTCAATCACTTTTACTTTTAGCAATGATCTCACACATATCTTCACTACATGATTTATCGACAATAATAAGAGAAGCAGTTATATCTTTAGCGTTAGAACTGAAATTAAATTTTATTGATCAATCGAATGTTTCCTCCACATTTTTAGATGTCAATGGGTTTCTAACCGAGAAAGATGAAGGTTTACGCAATAAAAATATACTGAGTACTCCGTCAGACTCAGACTCGAAAATATCACTGAGTTCGCTATTTAACTCAGAAAGAGTTTCAGCAATTCCGCATGACATTTTGGTTGAAACAATGAGGAAAACTTTTTGGGAACTGTATTATTTTGATTCAATTTCGGGAACTGCTTCAGGCCATGCAAAATCCAGGCTAGCGACACAACGCTGTTTAGTTCTATACCCAAACTCAATTTCAATGAATACTTTTGATTATAAATCTCGTGCTGAAGCTTGTAAACTTGTCAATGATGCAATTTCATTAAATATAGCAATTCAGTCAAATTCTGATAGTTTACCACATTTGAACCATATGCGAGCCGCATTGGGCAATTGGGAAATGAAATTATCAAATCCGGACACTTACGGTATGCCCTATTTGATCAATAAGTCGGGCGCTGTGAATGACGGTGTATTTGAGGCAATCATGTTACTCAATTATGCCAGAATTTTCACCCATAGACCATTTTCATATCTTTGGAGAGCAGACGTTTCTAAACACCCAAAATGTTCAGATGAAAAAGGTATAGATGATCCTTGTCAACCACTGAGCAATAAAGAATCACAGACAGCGACTGATTCAAGAAAAATTATTGAAACTAGAAAAACTATCGATTCTGCTAATTTCTTAATGAAAACTTTACTTGATACAGATCCAGGCCAAACTTGCAAACGAACGCCATTTTTGGCATGTGCATTAGCTTTCTCTTGCTTAGTACATTTGAGTGCATACTCATGGGTGGAATCAAATTTGAATTTACTTGACTCATTAGATGAAAATAATAAACAAATTTCAGCTTCCGAACTGAATATTTATATTGAATATATCAAACTTGAAATTGGTTCAATTTTACAAATTTCTCAGCACTGGTCTTTATCTGCGAAACTGGTTGTACATATTTCGGAAACATTACAAAAAGTTAGTCCTAAACTATATAAAATAGTTCAAGCCAGTATATTGGGTTTCAAGTCCGGCTTGTCCAATTTTCCATCTCAACCAACAAGTATTTTATCATTGAGTACTGCACCGGCTAATAATACATCTACTGAAATGCTGAGCAGCGGTAGTTCGAGTAAGCCAGAAACACCGAATTACACATATCCTACAAGCAGCTCACATCAAACGAAACCTCAAACTTTTACTACAAGTACAACGCCGGATTATTTGCTGTTAAGCGAGCAAAAATTACATAAAGCGCCGCAACAGTTAAAGAACAAGAATAATAACGAGCAAACATACGGATATCCACAGATGAACTATCCAAATCAACAATTTCAACGACCAACAACGGTATCTCAAGAACGACAACAGATTCAAGTTCCTCAACCAGTAGTTCAATACCCGGCGATTTACAGCACTAATGATAATAGAAATACAAACAATAGCTTCATGTTGGAATTCAATGATCTTGTAAGTAATATGAATCAAGCAAATTCAGTTGAAAATAATAGTAATGAACCAGTTTTGGGAATCTCTGCTGACGCGCAAGATTATGGATTCTTGGATCCATTAAGTCCTACTAGTGATACAGGCTGTGACTGGGTCGATAAGCATGTTTTTCAATTTGATGCTTTTGCCGCAACTAACGGATTATAATTTGTGTAGATTCAATTCGTATCAAATTTTAAAAATCTTATATAATATATTATTCTTATAAAAAACCTAACGCTTGTTTGTTTCTATTTTTGCTAACCTTCATCTTCACAGTTTTGTGAAAATTTTTTTTGCCTTTCAATAATATGATTGATCATTTTGTAGTCGTGAAAATGTGATAAGCTATTTAGAAAAGTGTGTAAAAATGTCACAAAAAAAGAAAAAAACGGGCATAAAGCAAACTATTATATACACTGAAATTACAAGATACAAACAAACAGCCATTATTCTTGGTTTAACGGTGAAACCAATTCCAAAGATCGTGAAATGACTCCTTCAATTCTACCCTTCAAAACACCGGACTTACAATCAACTGTGAAATCTTGATAATTAATAAACGCTTCATTTCTTCCAATCTTCACGACACCCCTATTTTCATCAGTCAAATGTTCGAAAGAGCTCCCAAATTGTGTTTTCAGTAACTTCGCCATACGCGTCAATCTTGTTGCTGGCGTGAAATCACAATGTCCAGAATTAACAGGCTGTAAAATAACTGATGCAGAATCATCAATTACCGATTCTTTTTTGATCAATGCTGCATCCGGATCAGTCTTTGCCTTAACTTTAGAATCTTCTGGTCTATGAGCATTTACTGCTGTGTTGCTCTCCAAATCTTTATTTTCCTCCTTGACTGAAACACCATTAACTTCAAATATTTTGCCATTTTCGTGGCTATGTCCATGATCATGTGAGCAATGTTTGGAGGTAAGTTTAACTGACGCAGGTGATGAATCACAACTTAATAGAATAGCAATAGCAGAGTCTGCAATTGTATCTTCAATAATTCCACACTGCCATTCGACAGTAGTAAAATAGGTTTTATCATTATGCTTAACTTTAACAGAATCCATGACCTCGATTTCATAAATATCGTCCGTCTCCAGTAAAACTTTCACAAATCCAAACATCTGTGAAAATTGCCAATGAACTATACTTCGATTTGCATTACAACGTACCGATTGTATTTGAGTTATAACTGTCGTGGTTAAACTTGTAAATTCTCTGACATCATCAACGGTCAGTAGATTAATCTCAAAATTCTTTTGAACCAAAACACCCTTGAGTTGATCACCATTTTCAGGTAACCCGGAGCCTAACTGACCCACAACTTTTGCAATTTTTTGTGCTTTAAATTCTAACGATAAAACAGTGCTATTTTTTGGATTATAAATTTTAATCTCTTCCTCAGTTGATCTCAACTTGGAGTATTTAGATAACAATGCAGATTTTAATCGTCCCATTGGATTAGATTCACCATGGACTAAAACAATAGTCTTTGGATTAACTAGATCTATAAATTCTGCATTTTGTTCAAAGTCAACATGCGCAGCAAACGAAATTTCTTCCACGTTGATTCTCCTAGGAATCATTGATTCGGAATTGCTTATTGAAGGGATTTCTGATGGTTCCGTTAATAAAGTTTTTGCCATTGTACCATCAATAGAGTAACCGGTCATAATAACTGTATTTCTTGGGTCAGGACTCCATTTTTCCAAAACTCTTCTAGATATACCACTTTGCAACATACCTGGAGATGCAATTATAACACAGGGACTTGAATCATTCATTTTATCCATATGGTTGATATTTTTGATGTATTTGAAGAAAAACGGATTAGTATTGGTTTCTGCCATCTTGACTCGGATTTGATCATTCATCATATAAATATATCTTTGATAAACAGACATACATCTTTTGGCTAGCTCAGATGCATAATAAATTGGGTATTTTTGTAACTCTTTATGTTCTTGCCAGTATTCATCTAGAATCAACAAAATCTCCTGCGCTCTACCCAATGCAAAGACAGGTAATAAACATCGACCGCCCTGTTGAATTGTTGAATGAATCATTTTGGTTAATTTGTGCTCACGTTCTAATCTTGGTATATGAGTTGCAGTACCAAAGGTTGATTCAGTAATTAATAAATCTGGTCTAACATGTGGTACTTCAGCTGAACTTAAATGCCTATCCTCTTCACGTGAGTAGTCGCCAGTAAATAATATTTTTAGTCCACCCATCTCAACAAGAAACATTGCAGCACCTAGAACATGACCAGCATGATAAGCTGTGAATTTGATGCCGTCAACTTCCACAGTTGAATGATAATCAACGGTTTCAATTTTATCAAAAGATTCATTCAAATCTTCATTAGTATAAAGGAAACTGTTTGCATTATCATTCCCGTTACTCATATTCTCAGATATATTAGTAACACGAACAAAATCGTTTAGTAACCATTTATAAATTGCCTTTGTAGGATAAGTCATAAACACTCTTCCCTTGAAATTTGTATGCTGCATAACATAAGGAAGAGAAGCAGCATGATCCAAATGAAAATGACTGATCAAAAGAATATCAACTCTTGATAGATCAAAATCGTCATAGAATGGTAATGATTCTAGTCCTGAATATGCAGGATGGACACCAGCGTCAAGCATTACCACCTTACCCTTGTATTCTAAAATATGGCACGAACGCCCCACTTCATTCCCGCCTCCAAGACAATGGAAGTACAGTTGTTCACGGTCCTCATTCATTCCTAATCCTCGTTCTGGCCTGGTCTTTTTCAAACTGCTTGGTAAGTTATACAAAGTGTTGGAGCCAACGTCATTTTCAGCGAAATTTTTCTTCGCAGCGACTATCTCAACTCTAACATCAACATGGAGTACCAG
>JAKTVB010000145.1:0-10651 GCA_030556995.1 Pichia gijzeniarum
TATCTCCTGATTTCACTAAATCAATAATATCGTCATTATTTACTGAAAAATCAGGGAAATTTGGGTTTGTAGAGTTCAGTTCACGGCAAATAGCCGAAACGATTGCCAAAATAATATACGACAATCAACTTAAAATATCAGGATTTGAAAAATACAAGTTTCCGTGTCTTATAGTGATAAACAATTCACCTGTTAGGGTTTGCTGGTCAATAAGATCATCCATGACATCCACTGCTTACAACTCTGAGCAGTTAAGGAAGATATCTTTGGTTGTTGATAAACAAATGGTAAAATTGGCCAAGCAAGACTCTGCGCCTAATAGTACAAAGACAATAATCTCTAAAGGCTCTAAAATATATAAAAAGTAGTTTTTCTACGATAAATTAATAAATAAAACTAAACCAATATACCGTAATACTCACATCTTCTGTACTTTTTAGCAAGTCCCTCCCATTGAACAATTACACGATCACTAATTGGTAGAATCAGTAATCCAGTCAAACTTAATTCTTTAACTCTAGCTAAACTTTCAACGTAAATAATCTTGGTATTACACAGACCAAAAAATTTCAGTATAAACAACATGTAAGCAATCGGTATAGCTGTTCCTGGACCGTTCGTCAAAAAAACATCAGGTTGGTCACCAAAATTTTTTTGTACTAAACTCGTTAGTGTTGACTTGAAACTTATAATGGTATTAACAAACGCTTTGAATTTATCCTCTCCTATATTTCTAGCCCTACATATATTCGTAATCTGATAAGTCTGAGTTTCAGAGAGTGATTCTTCAAACTTTTTTATCTTAACGATAGATGTTGAATCTCCGGAGCTGATGACATATTCCCTTCGTAAATTCCCCAATCCTTCACTCCATTGTTCTAAAATTCGAATCATTTCACCAGTATGTCCACCTGAACCTAACAGTACCATCATTTTTTTGCGTGGGCTGTTCGTGGTTAGGGAAAGTAGTGACTGTTGAGCTTTATCGGTATTGGCACGTTTTCCAACTTTAGTACATGGTAATATTGTGACCAATCGTACTAAAATTGTCAGACATATCAGTAAAACCGTCGTTAAAACAATTGTGAACACAGTTTCTTCCATCTTATTCTGCCAGCCACGTCAACATATCACTCAAAGAAGGCCACGATACCTACATGAATTTCAAAAGATGAACACAACTACAACGCGCTGAGATCTGAGATCTGATTTGCCTTTACTAAACTTTATATTAGATTTAAGGCATAGAAATGTCAACCTATGATGAAGAACACAATCTGAGGGACGTTTCGCAGGAACAGGAACAGGAACATGAAAATACATCAAGAAATAATGCAAATCCGTTACGGCGTCCAACATTACAACAGGCATTAGACAGCTTTCTTAATACGCCTTCATATGCGACAAGTAATCCTAATTTGCAACAAATATCTGAAATCCCACTTGAGCCGCATTTGCTTGAAATGCTACAGAGTATGATAACATCTACGAATGGTATGATTTCAGTTGGAAATAAAGACGAGTCTAAAGGTGTTGATTCTTTGTTTATGGATACATTGGAAAGAGTTAACGTTAAAACATTAAAGGATGATGATACCTGTCCTATTTGTACAAATGAATACAAGAGTGACAAATACCCATTAGTGGTTGAACTGCCATGTAACTCAAAACACAGATTTGACCTAGAATGTATTGGACCATGGTTAAAAATTAACAAGACATGCCCATTATGTAGGATCGATGTTACTGTTAGAAAAAATAAGGTCGAAATCATCGATAGTGAAGAAGAAGAGGAAAGCTGGGATATGTATGGCTGATTAAACTACTAATCTATATAAAAGACGTTATGTACATGTTGAAATTAAAGATTATTTTTTAATTGACTTAGTATTAACCTGACCTATTTCTTTTTCGGACATGTGTCTGGTGAACACAGGGTCCTTCAATAATTCCAAGACTTTTTGTGAAACAGGGTTAGAAGTATCATTTGACAAAGTTTCAACTGATGATTTAAGATCTGATAATGATTGTTGCAAATCTCCAAGTTTTTGCATTTTGCTGGATAAGTTGAGTGGTTCATTGGTATACATGTTTACCTTAACACCTACACCCCAAACTGAGTTTTTCTTCAAATATGATAACCAAAGATCAATAACTTCATTATTTGAATCCCAAATTTTAATGATTCTACCGTGGGTTTTTCTTTCAAAATTTTCCTTAGACTTAGCATGAACAAAAGGAGCTCTAATAACGGTCCATCTTTCTCTCTTTGTTGAGATTGGTTTTGGACCGGTTGCTGGCAATCCTAAGTAGTACGCAGCTCTTAATGCGAAATCACAAAAAAATTCAACGTTAACAGGATCAAAACATTTGAATACAACTTCTGCCTTCAAGTCACCGTACTTAACTTCGTGTTTCAATGGTGCGTAGTAGTTTAACTCTGCACTGATTGGTACAGGTGATTTGGCACCCGGTACAATTGTCTCTTCAGTTATGGTTTTTGGGTTGTACGCCGAAAAAGTATCTATAAGATTGGCAGTTGCAACTGCTTCTTCGCCTGCGTTTGGTAAAGCTTCGCTTGAAAGTTTCAATTCGGCTAATTCGTCGAGTGCTTTATCTAAATCTGAATCACTACTACTAGATTTCTTGGTTTCTTCTTTCGTTATTTGAGCAGCGGAAAATAATCTCACGGACTGGAAAGCTTTCAAAGTTGGTAAACGAGTTACTCCAGGCAATCTGAGTGCAGCTTTGTACATCGTTGTATTTTATACGTCCTTAAAGGTATAATCTTCTCCCAATTCTGAACACCATATGGAATTCCAAAATGCTCAACTGTAGAATCGACAATAAGAGAAGAAAGCGCTGACTTTGGAAAAAAACAAATCGGTGCACGGAGTTTTGAATTATTCCCAATTTTCCTTTCATGATTTTTCATCCTGTTGATAATTTTATGATTTTTCTGAAAAAGTTATTTTATTTATATACCACAGTTAAAACATGGGTAAAAGCAGTAAAGACAAGCGTGATTTGTACTACAGAAAGGCCAAGGAAGAAGGTTGGAGGGCGCGTTCAGCGTTTAAATTATTACAACTGAACGAACAATTTGATCTATTCAAAGATGTAAAGAGAGTGGTAGATTTATGCGCTGCGCCAGGTTCGTGGTCGCAGGTCCTAAGCAGAGAAATATTCAAGGGTGGAAAAAATCCGGACGCCAAAATTGTTGCTGTTGATTTACAACCAATGTCACCTATCGATAATGTTATTGAGTTACAAGCTGATATAACACATCCTAAGACGTTAGAAAAAATTATGGAAATTTTCCAAGGTGAAAAGGCGGATTTTGTGTGCTCGGATGGTGCACCAGATGTGACCGGTTTACATGATTTAGATGAATATATACAAGCACAACTAATTTTGAGTGCGTTACAACTTGCTACATGTATCTTGAAAACTGGTGGTACTTTTGTTGCCAAAATTTTTAGGGGAAGAGATATCGATTTACTGTACAGCCAACTGGGATATTTATTTGAAAAGGTAATTTGCGCTAAACCAAGGTCTTCTAGGGCAAGTTCCTTGGAAGCTTTTATTGTTTGTATTGGTTACAAACCAAGGGAGGGATGGGAACCAACATTAAAGCTAAATTTATCAACTGAGGAATTTTTTCAAGATATGAGGATCGGAAGGTCTGAATTAAACAGTGAAATCAAATTTAATGAAGAAGAGAGGAATATTGCACCCTTTATCGCGTGCGGTGACCTAAATTCCATTGATTCGGATGCAACTTATACATTAGATGAAAATTTCAAATCTTTGAGTTTGGATCCTGTTCAATCGCCCACTGCTCCACCATATAAAAAGGCATTAGAACTAAAGCGGAAAGGACAGCTGAAAATTATTAAATAGAGTAATATATTACTTTATAGTTTGTAAATTAATAGATCAATTATAAAAAAAACACATGAGTTTTATTATTTCTTTTCCTCACCTTTAATTAAGGCATCAGGTTTTAAAGTTGGGAATAACAAAACTTCTCTAATTGTGTTGGAGTTTGTCAAGAACATCGCTAATCTATCAATACCACAACCCCAACCAGCAGTTGGTGGTAAACCATATTCTAAAGCATTACAGAAAGTTTCATCGATTAATTGAGCTTCATCATCACCTTGGGCTTTTTGATTTGCTTGTTCTTCAAATCTGGCTCTTTGGTCAAATGGATCATTCAATTCGGTATATGCGTTACAAATCTCCTTTGTTGCAACGAAAACTTCAAATCTTTCACATAATCCTGGAATTTTTCTATCATATTTAGCAAGTGGAGACATTATTTGTGGATGACCGAAAATGAAAGTTGGGTTGATCGAAGCATCCTCAAGTTCACCGACTAACTTATCTAACATTCTAGCATTTGTTAAAGGTGGAGTACAATCAAGCTTGTTTTTGATCAGAATGTTCTTTAAGAAAACGTTGAATTCGTCAGTATGGAAAGTATCGGCTGATGGGAATTTGACATCATAAACCTTTTCCAACTCTTCAATCATATTGACTCTCTTCCAAGGTCTGGAGAAATCCAAAGTTAATTCCTTACCTTCTGGGCCGTCTGGTTGATATTTAACTTTATAATCACCGGTGAGTTCCTTAACCATTTCAGAGAATAACAGTTCAGTCATGTCCATTAAATCATAGACATCTGCATAGGCTTGATAAAATTCACAAGTGGTGAATTCAGGGTTATGAGTCATATCAATACCTTCATTTCTGAATTGTCTACCAATTTCATAAACTCTTTCTAGACCACCAACGACTAACTCTTTCAAATATAATTCAGGAGCAATTCTCATGAACATTTCCATATCTAAATCATTGTGGTGTGTAAGAAAAGGTTTGGCTGTTGCACCACCGGCAATAATGTTTAAGATCGGAGTCTCGACTTCGATGAAATCTCTTGAATCCAAGAATCTTCTAATGTATTGAATGATCTTAGATCTTGCAAGGAAGATTTCTCTTGTTCTTTTATTCATAATTAGATCTAAGTATCTTTTTCTGTATCTTGCCTCCTGATCTTTGAAACCATAATGTTCAGTTGGCAACATATGTAGACAAGGGGTCAGTAACTTAACCTTAGTTGCGAAAACTGATAATTCACCTTCACCACCCTTGGATGGGTTAGTTCTACCTGGGTAACCTTCAACACCAATAATGTCACCTCTTCTTAACAAATTATGCATTTCAGCAAAATCACCATCCGCATCTTGAGCTTGTGCCATAACTTGTAAATTAAAACCGTTATTTTGCAAATTATAGAATTTTAATTTTTGTCCGGCCTCTCTTTTGACCATAATTCTACCAGCAATTGATACTTTGACGTCTTCTAAAGTTTCACCCTTTGATAAATGCTTATATTTTTCAATGAAGTCATCTAATTCGGTGGAAACGTGGAATTTGTGAGGGTATGGGTTAGATTCAGAATGAGGTTCTCTCATGCCGCCAATTTGAGCAGATCTAATTTCAAAATATTGAGCTGGGTTGACGTTAGCTAATTCATCTACTTGCTTGGAAATCTTTGGAGCAGTTGCAGCTGCATTTTTAGCCTTTTCAGCTTTCTTGATTTCCAGAGCCCTTAACTTTTGTCTCTTTTTCAATTCAGACTTGGAGACATATTCACCAGTTGGTTCGTCTAAATATGTTTTTTGTAACGTTTCAGTAACTTGTTCGACCTTTTGTTCAGTTGAGTCGGACATGGTGTAATAAACTGGAAAAGGAATAAACGGAGAGCAGAAAAACCAAAAGAAAGGTTTAAAGTTATACGATCATCGGGTTCACCGCAAATCTCCAATCTGCACCTTCTCTTTCCACAAGAGTCATTAGAAACGCTGAAAATTTTTTGAAACTTCCATCTTGACGTGGAAAATCGACGCATAATCGACGCGCCTATCGACGCTGACGTAAGCTGTTTTATTTTTTCGGTTTTTCTGGTGATTTTCTTATTTTCGCACTTTTTTAAAATTTTTCACTCCGGACGACACTCGAAAATGCAAATGAATCCACATCACTTTGGTGAAACGGAAATGAAAAAACACGTAAATCTGAATTCTTCCATCTTAATCCCCGTTTTACAATCATGTCTGCCTCTACCGAGCCACAAACACCTGTGCCTGAAGCTGCAGAGCCTGCTGGCATTTCCAACCCTTCATATACTGTCAAAATCAATGCCAGTGTCGCATTAAAGTTGGCAAATATTGGCGAAGATTTGGCATTAAACTCCAGTTCAACTTCCAACTTCACCACCAGTGTTATAAGTGGTCCAGTCTACGGTTTTGATGGTGTCGAAGATAATATTATCAGTGTGACCCATACTATTGCATTTCCAAGCTTCAATAGCAGTAGCAACACAAATAATAATACGTACGCTGATGAATTTTTCAATTTAAGAGGACCAAATTCAAGATTCCAAAATGATTACTTAAACAAACTAAGAACTGCTAATTTTACAGCTAAGCTTTTGGGTTGGTTTGTTTGTTCCACAGGTGGTAAATTCATTTCTCAATCAGTTATTGAATCATTACAACAATTACAAGAAACTTTCAAAAGTAATAAATCTGAAATCCCATCGTTATTGATTGTCTACGACCCATCAAAATCTTCAAATGGTTATTTAAGTTTGAAATGTTTTAAATTAAGTAATGCATTTTGGAAAACTTTAAGATCAGATAACAAATTCATTGCCAAAAATTTGATTGACAATAAGTTATCTTACAAAAATATACTGGAGGAGTTGACAGTTATAATTAAAACCAATCATTTGACTAACTTGAAAATTCAAGAACTAGATTTGAATGCCTCTTCCTCAAACTTACTAATCAACCCATCCACTTACGAAACTATAAAAAAATCGACTGATCAATTGTATGATGCAATTAATTACTATAACCACAACTTGGGTAACTTGAACTATTTCCAAAGAAATTTGAGCAGAGATATTGCCAGAATCAATAAGTTTGAAGCAAAGGTTAAGCAAGAGAATGAGGAAAAACACAAATCTGATCCAAACGCAAAGATAGAAAACTCAGATTGGAGGAGTGAAGTCAAGCTAATGCCACCTTCTTCAAAATACGAATATCTAATTTCGACAAGTGCAGTTAATAACTTGTGTAATGGTTTGCAATTAACTGAAAACATTGAATACGTTAAGGCTACCGGTGTCAAAAATAATTTATCTTTATAATTCATTTATCTATCTAATGCGATATTTTTATAAATTTTTTCTAAAAAAAGCTACATATATCTTCCTTCTATGAATCAATCTCTGTACGGTTCTGGTGAACATCCTTCATTGTCATTTCTCAGAATTTGTCTCTGGTATTCTGGCCCTGCATGAATCCATTTCTTCATAAACGGTGTTAGCATTCCTGCCGTTATAACTTGAATTGCCTGATACAGAACTAGCGGCACTAATAACTCGCCTAAATGCTCATTCGAATCCCCATACTGTGATGCTACTAGTGTCACACCCAACGCTGCAGTTTTAGCACCTCCACATAATAAAACCGAGACTGTATCTGCTCTATTGTAATAGAATGGCCTTATCAACCGGTAAAAAAAGTTATAGACTTTCGATGTTGATTCGTCAGGTTCTCTTTTGAAAATATATGGGATGAACAACGGCCTGGACATTATGTAACAAATCACCGTAAAAAAAATGTATATTCCAAAATCGAAAAAACATAGAAAAACAATTGATTTGTGTGAGATCGATGTGAATGCGTGCTGGTAAAATGCAGTTGAAAATGACGAGAACATGATGAGCAATAACATAAACGATCCGACTTTATTGAATTTAAACGTAACTAAAAACCATTTTGTCTCATTAGGGAAAACATTCTGTATAACCTGACCACAGAATAATGGTAAAAACACACACAACCCAATCTGTTTCATCACATTTCTGTAGACATCATTAATTGAGCTTCCATTTGCGGGGTTGGCAAACTGCCATTGCCCCTGACAATACATTTGCACTAATGCGGGTGTAATGATCGTACCAGCTAAGTTACCCAAAAAAACCTCACATAATGTCAATAAAACATTACCGTCTGCCTTTTCGGTCATCACAACATTCGAACTGACCGTAGTTGGACAACACCCGGTCACGATTAATCCAACGAGCATCCAATCTGAAAGAATTGGATTTTCAGAATTTTTAATGACACAAGCAATACCGAAAATTATCGAAGATGTAACTAAAAATTGTAATAAAAATACAGTAAAATGTGCTCTCCAATGCAAAATATTTTTAATCAATTGCCTAGTTTGCATGGACAACCCAGACCCAAGAAATATAATGATGACAGCACCATATCCAATAGTGTACTCTCCTCTGATTAATCCTCCGCTTCTGGCAAAATTCGGCTCGTGTTTGGCAATGACGATGAAAACGGCTAATAAAATATAAAACCAATATTCCAACCATACAGTTCTCCAGAAAAAATTGCAAAATCTATATTTCCACGGTGATTGCTCTCTCAAGGCGTCAATCCGATCTTCGATACTAAGCAGCATACTCTTTGTTCAATTGTGCATATGTCCGTTCGCATGCTAAGTGAATAAGTATCTGCTGTGACCTAGAAACAACTCAAGTTTTTTACTCCGCCTGATTGCTCGGATAGTTAGAATTTAGCTACTTTGGGTCTCCCGATACGTCATTGGAGCGAATCTTAACATGAATCACCAGTACTATGCACATTCAATTGTAAACCAAACTACAAAGTGGTATACTCTACACAAACTACAACTAAATATTTTCCTTGAATTTCTTTTGAGGTTTGTCATAACTAATACCATCTAAATTATTTTGGCTTGAAGAGCATGAATCTTGAGCATTTACTTGAGTACTATTATTGCCTTCTATGCTGGAAGACCCGTTTACTGAATTTTGATCCGGTGATTCATTTATTTCAATAGTCTCCTGTTTCCCGAACTCTTGATCATTTTGCGGTTTTTGTCTCTGGTATTCTGGCCCTGCATGAATCCATTTCTTCATAAACGGTGTTAGCATTCCTGCCGTTATAACTTGAATTGCCTGATACAGAACCAGCGGCACTAATAACTCGCCTAAATGCTCATTCGAATCCCCATATTGAGATGCTACTAGTGTCACACCCAACGCTGCAGTTTTAGCACCCCCACATAGTAAAACCGAAACTGTATCCGCTCTACTGCAATAGAATGGCCTGAGCAATCGGTAAAAGGAATTATAAACTTTCCACGTCGATTCGTCCGGTCCTTTTTTAAATATATATTGCAAAAACAACGGTCTGGACATTATGAAACAGATCACTGTAAAAAAAATGTATATTCCAAAATTGAAAAAGCAAATGAAAATAATTGATTCATGAGAGACCGATGTAAATGCATGTTGATAAAATGCAGTTGAAAACGACGAGAACATGATGAGCAATAACATAAATGATCCGATTTTATTGAATTTAAACGTAACTAAAAACCATCTTGTCTCCTCAGGGAAAACATTTTGTATAACCTGACCACAGAATAGCGGTAAAAACACGCAGAACCCAATCTGTTTCATCACATTTCTGTAGACATCACTAATTGAGCTGCCATTCGCAGGATTGGCAAATTGCCATTGCCCCTGACAATACATTTGCACCAAGGCGGGCGTAATGAAAGCACCGGCTAGGTTACCCAAAAAAACCTCACATAATGTCAACAAAACATTACCATCCGCTTTTCTGGTCATCACAACATTCGAACTTACCGTAGTTGGACAACATCCGGTAACGATTAACCCAACTAGCATCCATTCGGATATGAGCGGATTGTTAGCTGCCTTGACAGCACAAGCAAAGCCGTAAATAATCGACGAGGTGACTAAAAACTGTAATAGAAAAACAGTGAAATGTGCCCTCCAATGTAAAACATTTTTAACCAGTTCGTTTGTCTGCATGGATAACCCCGATCCAAGGAAAATAACGATAACTGCACCGTATCCAATGGAATATTGTCCACGGATCAGCCCACCATGTCTGGCAAAATTGGGTGCAAATCTGGCAATAACTATGAATATAGCAAGTAATATATAAAACCAGTATCCAAGCCATATCTTTCTCCAAAGAAAATTGTAAAACTTGTATTTCCGTGGTGAAGTCTCCTTCAAAGAATCTATTCGTTCCTCAATACGCAAAGACGGTATGTGAAATCCCATTATTTTTATTCTTCCTCTGTACGTGTACTGAGAAATGTGGTGCCATCTATTATGAGAGACCCGAGTCTTTAATACCCCGATCCGATGAGTCAAAGATGATTCCTCTCCATCGCTCCCTAACAATAAAGAAATCGCCGGTAAAAGAATCACCTCCCAATATCACGATGCGGAAAACTTTGGCGCATCTGTTTTTGTGTTGCGAAGCGAGTTAAACTAGCTGAAACTATGTATGCTACTCAAAACTAACAAAAGACTTTAATTACTATTTACTGATACACTTGACAAGCGATTGTAGCTCACTTTTGACAGCATCGGAAACTTCATTCTGCTTTGCAACCTCTCTTTCCCTTGCCTCTTTCTCCATAACCTTATCCAAATTCCAATACATCACCAGGAAAACAATTGCGCAAAACCCACCAGCTGCTGCAATAC
>JAKTVB010000146.1:0-10140 GCA_030556995.1 Pichia gijzeniarum
ATAATTCATAAATCCTGAAATTGTACGAAACAAAGTTTGAGATCTTAAAGAAGCCCAAATTCTGGTCCTCAATATATATTCCGGAGTTGCAGCTTTAAATCCAACAGCGTAAAAAGGAAAATCATTAGCATCCTTTTCATTTTTCTCATTATCACTATCATGCTCAGATGCAAGTAATTTGGTATCCCTAACAAAGTTATGCCATTCTTCGGGATATAAATGCTTTAAATATTCAAGTAACGTAATATTCGAAAAGCCATCTTCTTTACGAATAACTTCCTGAAGTGACAAAGTAATTTTTTCTGAATAATGAGGTATTAAAACAGAAAAAGATGGCATTTTATCTAATGGCATTGCTGTGGAAATTGATGTCGATAATGAGTGTGCAAAAAATGATAAACGACGCACAGCTTCCGAATCTGACTTCAAGTAATTATTTCCATTCGGTGTACTTTGACCATCTTCATGTTGAATAAAAAAACTGGGATCAGTAACGATCTTCTCGCCATTTTCATTGGTTGAACACTGATAGACTAAACTGTCAAGATGATCTATTGAAATTAAGTGATCCCTGTACATTGAAATAATAATTGAATTCCAAATTTTGAAAATCATGTTTTTACGTTCTGATTCAGTACGTTTTGCGACAGCAGCGGGATTCAATATTTTTGAGATAATTCTATTTGGTAATCTAAAGAACATATTTCTCCATGGGGTCCAAATTGAAACACCAGAATAAAAAGATCTTGCAACAGAAAATGCAGTGTTCCAAAAAATATACCATAAGTAGGTATCTAAAAAAAACAAAATCAAATCTGTCAAAAATAATAGACATAGAATAATCTTTGCTTCTTGCTCACACATAAGTGATCCAAACCATTCTTCGCCTAAGCAACGATTAATTTTTATAATACTTAATTCACGAGCAGGTTCTCTTAGGCTCAGCGTCAAAAAAAAATAGGATTCTGTAAGCTTTGAAACAAAAACTGCACCCCATAAACCAAATGACGCTAAAGCTTTTTTACCTTTTAAATGGTATATGAAATTTGTAAAATAAAGCGACGGCAAATATTTCCTTTTTTCACATGATAGGTTATTACCTGTCAAACATGACAATGGTATTATTGAAAAATAAAATACTGCTGCTACTGAAAAAATGAATTGGCAAATTGAAATAATGAATGTTAAAGGAGAAGAATCATTTACTCCAGTAACTGCAAAAACATAGATTGTTGGGATCGTGGTTAAGATAAGACAACCTAAAACTAGCACAAATCTTGACAAAAGAGGAAGAGCACCAGGAAAATTTCTTGGAACAAAGATAAACTCTAATATCAATGATAATAAGTTAACAACACTAACAATAGATCCGGCAATTGATAAAGATGCTAATGTCGCTAGTAAAGTTGGCTGATTATCTACCCTTATAAGATATCTTTCAGTATACAAAGTTGGACAATTGAAACATGTATAGTACCAGAAAACACCTAAATGGATGTTCCAGACACGATTGAAGTTAATTAAAACATGAGACCAAGACCTGGACTCGTAATAAGTTTTAGAAATGGAATTTTCCCAATTGATTTGACTAAAAAAAAGATATCTTTCATAGGGTAGAAAATCCATTATTCTCTGTCCGTCATAAAGTTCAATTTTTTCTAAACTTTTTCTATACCAAAAACACTGATTGATATCATCATAACCAATAACTTCAGAATGATCTTTTTCTTTAATTACCCAGTGATCGTCAACATTTGTATATAATTGACTTCTATAATACTCATAAAGCGGAGTTATCGCGTGATCAAGAAAACTTTCGGTTATTGGTTGGACATCCGTATTAAAATCTAATGAGTAGAAACAATCAACACAAGTTTTAAAAAGAAAACATAAACATTCTGGCATAAATCTAATATTGTTAGCCTCACCCCATACCAAAAGATAAATTGCTAATTGAATAATACAATCTTCGGATGAATATGAGTTTATTGTATTTGCCCAGTTTGACTCGGATTCTTTTAAAGGATAAATTTGCGATTTAAACAACTTTCTTTTAACCATTCTATCCAACCCACTAAAATTGGGAGTTCTAGAAATCATATTATCTTCCATATCCATTTGAGAACCAAAATACCATTTTTTATAATTTGAATTATAACCGCCAATATAATCAGCATGAACACTTTTCAAAGCTTTTACTGGGCCCATTCTTGAAGATCTTGAATCCAACAATTTCATCAAATAATCATACATATTTTTGGTACTATCATGTTGAAATCCGAAAATTGTGGATATGTGTATAAAAATTGATTGGATTTTTTCTCGTGAAATTGGAGCTGCATCAAATGGCCAAGCTGGATAGGAATCATAATAATTTTCATAAGTATCAGTTATACCTTTTTCAGCAAAATCCTCATACCCAGATTTTCTATTTGTAGCAAAAAATTGAGCACCGAAAACATCACCCAATTTACCAACGTGGTTCCATCTACTAGTATTTAAAGTGGGTGTTTTAAAAGCACTAAAGGGCGGAGCTGTTTTTTCACTCAATGTAGAAACCAAATCAGCTCTAGGATTTTCGGAGCTTGTTATAGATCCTGTAAGTATAAACTGCGGTTAGTAAAATAATGTTAAAAATTTGATAAACACTATGGTGTTGTCATACCCGACGGGGACGTCGTTTTAAATTTAAAGCGAGTGGTGGATTCCATATAAACTTTGCCAAAAGTACTCCTTTGTTTAAGGAAAAAAAATCACTTTCAATCAAGAAAGGGAAAATGGCAAACAATAGGGTAGTTAATGTTCCTCTTTAAGAAGGGCTCATTTCCAGATCATGCTACTATTTCCGAAATTTTAGCGTAGGCACGACATATTTCCTGTTGTAAATGCGTTCTTTGTTATTTCCAATAACTTCTCGGGGTTTAAAAGATGTTGCATATGTCCTCTATCTTCTATATATGATTTTTATTATATTCTTATTTAGAAAATGCTTGCTCATTATTGAAATGCAATTTTAAAAATACTAAATACAAAACTTCTTTATTAAATAGTCTTAGGTTTGAAAATTTTCAAAACTTACTGTAAAGTTATGAAATTTTCAAAATTTGTAACCTAATTTTACAAAAATTTAATTTAGATTTCAAAGACAGGATACTGTGACTTAATTTTGAATCTCATACAAAGCAGTTTTAATGATTATTAGAAAAGATCAAGTATTTTCTGTTAGAAAACCACACAAGGAAAAATGTTCTTTAGACATCTACCTTTGCAATTTGATACTGGTAATTTATGCGTATCACCTTTTTTGATTACATTTACCAAATTTCATTACATGAAAGTTTGTTATACTTCCTGATCTTTTTCTCTTCCAAACATGACATTCACTTCTGCCATCCCCGCCGCGGGTTCAATAAAACGACACGCGCCCATTTCGAGAACATGAATTGCTGGCTTTGTCATACAGTTCCAGGCCTCACTAGACAGGTCCTGAACTAAAAGCGAATAACTACAGAAATAATACCGATTGTCCAACATAAATGAGCTTTAACACATCTCTGTATTCAATTGATGCTATTGTCATTTTAGATAATCAACAAAACAGAATATTCACAAAGTACTATAAGCCTCCACATGAGGATGCCGAAAATGATTTAATAACAAATATTAAAAAACAAAAACAATTTGAAAAAGATCTTTTCAAAAAAACTTTCAAACAAAACACAGATATAATACTGTTTGAAAATCATACTGTAGTATACAAGGAATACTCAGATACAGTCGTTTACGTCATAGGCGGCAATAATGAAAACGAAGTCCTGCTCTATAATGTCTTACAAGGATTAACTGGCGCTTTTGAAATTATTCTGAATGGTCAGTTAGATAAAAGATCAATGCTTGAATCCTACGATATGCTTGTTATTGCAATAGATGAAACTGTTGACGATGGTATTGTTTTAGAAACCGACAGTGCTGCCATTGCCGCTAGAGTTACTAATCCACCGACCGAAGACACCGTAAACATTAAGATTGATTTATCTGAAAAGGGTTTTTTAAATGCTTTTAATTTTGCAAAGAAGAATATTTCCGAGCGTTTACAACAAGGTTTTTAAGTTGGTCAAAGTTTTAGTGGTGTCTATCTTTTTATGTATATTTCTTTTTCTATCGATACTAATATACCATCATTTATTTTTAAAAAGAAAGTCCCCCTATTTATGCATTATAAAATGAAATTAAAAAATATAGTGTCTCATTTTTTTTTTCCCTTACCACTGCCCTTACTACCACCTTTGTTTTTACCATCATTACCATTTGCTGATGCAATTTTAAATTTGGAAGCCGTTAAAGACATCATGAAGTCTTGTGCGTTGATCAATTCAATCAAATTTCCACTATCATACCAGTCAGTTTCTTCTTTTTGCAACTCTTTCGTACGCCTCTTAAAAGCTTCAATAACTTCATTGACTGTCTTACCCTTTTTCAAGTTACCTGGTTGTAATTTAATTTTATAAGCATACTTGTTTAGTGCGCTCCATGGTGCAAATAATGGGACGCAATCAATAACTTTGTCAGTCTTATTAGGCGATGATAAGAGACCACTAATGTTTATATGATACTGATCAACATCATTGATTAATTTTGCGTATTCTTTGTCGACACCAACTGTGTCATCAATTTCATCACCATTCTTGTTTTCTAGTTCCTCAATTAATTTAGTGATTTGGTTAACTTGCTGCTGTATTTTTCTCTGTTTTTTGAAAGCTAAACTGATTCTATCATTAACATCCTTACTGTTAGCATTTTCTTTGATCGTTGACTGATTCTGTTCCACTTGTTTCAAAGTACCTAAGACTGCCATTCTAAGTTTCCTTTCCTCATCATCTTGTTCACCATACTTTTCTTTTATTTTTTTCAGTTTGTTTTTCTTGCCTCTAACTTTAGAGGTAGTTTGTTTTGATGAGGTTGGTGGGACATCCAATTCATCGTCAGTTTTACTCTCTTCATGATCTACCTCTTCATCAGCACCAACCAAATGCTTAGAATCTTCACTAAGCTTAAGACTGTTTTCTGAATCTTTTAGTTTTTGTAGCATGGTTTTCAACTCTTGAATTTTATTTGTGTAACCTTCAGATCTATTTAAACTAACTAATCCAACCTCTTGATCTTTCATAACTTTCTTATCTCTATATTTCTCAAAAGTCTCTTCATCAGTGACAAATAACAATCCAGCACCCATAACCATTTGAGATGGTGGCAAAAAATTTTTCTCCTTAGCAATCTTCAATAGACCACTTGGTAAAATAGTTCCATCATAATCTTTTTTCGAAATGTCTTTACCTGAAACATACCACGAACTAGTAACCAATTTATTTTCCCATGCTTTTGTGGAAGACAATGAAAAAATACCAGCCTGCATAAACGTAGTTGGTGGGATATCCTTGTTTTTGTATGGATTTTTAATAAACACTTTTAATGAATTTTCAAAATCATTGGAAACAAAAAAATCTGTTTCATTGTCAAAATACCTGTAATAAATCAAATCAATTTGTGCATCATCACGACCTGCAATACAAAGATATCCTTCATTGGAAATAAACCAAAAAAACTTTTCAAACCAGTATTTTGAGCGTAGTTGTTTGAATTCCACATTTTGTTTTGCATCCTTCTCGATTTTCTTCAAGTCATGATTAATCTTTTGCTCACTACTTTTAATTGCAACAGCCGCACTTTTTGCAGTTTTAACCTGTTTTTCTTTAGCATTTTTCTTTGC
Source organism: Pichia gijzeniarum (assembly GCA_030556995.1). Taxonomy (NCBI): domain Eukaryota; kingdom Fungi; phylum Ascomycota; class Pichiomycetes; order Pichiales; family Pichiaceae; genus Pichia; species Pichia gijzeniarum. The sequence continues at coordinate 5,768 of JAKTVB010000146.1, forward strand.
ATCAAAATATCTAGACGAGTTGGCAAATGCAGACTGCGTTATATCAATGACGACGTCCACCTTTTTATCCTCTTTCTTGTTTTCATTATGTTTATTCTCAGCTTTATTAGAGGAGCCATCCGATTCAGAGTCGCTATCAGAAGAGTCATCTGAACTCCAGCCGGAGTCATCATTTTCATGATTGCCATCGCTATTATCATCATTATCATCTTCTTCAGAAAAATCCACTAAAGTAACAGTTATTTCGTTCTTAATCAAATTCAATGATTTAATCATTTTAGCAGTCTCATTGCCTCTTGATTGCTCAACTTTAATTAGTTTTTCAATGTTTTTCCAGTCCATCTTTTGGTCAATTAATGTTTGCACGGCTTCTTTACATTTCTCAATCTGTTCGTTGTAGACATTAATCAAATAACCTTTTTTGAAGTTTTGTTCTTGAACATCATCTAATGCCTGTAACTTCTTTTGATGTTCATCTCTGACAAATTGAAGTCTTTTCTTTATACTAGCTTGTTGGTTTTGACGGCTTAATGAAACTTTTGACATTTCTAGTGTTGTGAAGAATTTATCAACAGTTTTGTTGTACCCTTTGACGGATTCGATTTTGATGTCATCACGTATTTTATGAACTGGCTCGAAGGGATGGAATTCGTGAAAAACATACTTCAAGTTATCAAGTGAAGTTTCTGCTTCTTCATCAAAAAGCGGATTTTTGCGACTTAAAATATACCCTTCAACCTCACCAACTGGTATATTTAATAAGTCATTGAATTTTTTTTGAGTTTCATTCAAAGATGTAACGGTTTTGTCTAGCAAATCTGCGTTTTTTAATAACTCTAGACAACTAGTCGATGGCTTAATTTCATTTTCCAAAAGAGTAATATGAATCAAGTCAGATGATAAATAGGATGCGCCACTAAATAATAGTTTTTCAATTGATAGCACCTTTTTTTTTTCCTTTTCAGACTGTTTTGTATTGACAATCCATTTCAAAACAGCCTCCTTATCATATGGACTTCTGTGCAAAACATCAATTTTTTCATCTTTCTCTTCCGAAAATAAAGTTTTGTCAAACATTGAATAAGTTCCACCAACGTCGTACTGGCCTTCTTGAACCTTACCATTGGTGTCGACAAAACGGAATAAAGTTAAAATCCTTAAATTTTCATCCAAAAGTATTATATTACCAGCACTGAAAAATTCAAAAACAAGGTAATAGAACCCATCACTGAATTCCAAAACTGCAATTCTATCATCGCCTACTTGTTTAATGTTGGTCAGTCTCTTTGTTTTCAAATGTTTCCTTAGTTTTGTTGTGAAATTTGAAGGTTCGGGCTGTGTTGGTCTTTGAAAGTCAGTAAGATAAACTTTAAACCCAGACTCTATGACGACATTGTACTTGGAATCAGGAACAATGAATTTCAAAAGAAAAGAACGGTTGTTTGCTACTAAATTGTAGATATTTTGGAGTCTGTAACCTTTGATTGATTTTTCGAGTTCTGAAACCAAAATCTTTAAATCTAACGAGGAAACTCTTTGTTTCATAGTTGCTTCTTCCTAATTCTGGATGATACAATTCTTCAATTGCTTCCTTCTTTCAATGTGATCAGTCACAAGATAAAAAAGAAAAACGATTCAACGGAGGAAGTGGAAAATGAATTGGCCGCCGCGAGTTTCCCATTAAGGAACTCATTTCCCAATTTTTAACACTTCTGGTCTTTTCTACCTTGGGACGTGTTCAAAGTTGTGGCTGACAAACAAATTTATCCATGGAATCCAAGCAACTTAAGCACTGTAAGAAATTGGATATTATTGCAAGTCATTTGAAAAAAAATGATGCTAAAATTGTTTTTTTTGTTGGCGCAGGCATTTCCACGAATTGCGGTATCCCAGATTTTAGATCTCCAAAGACGGGATTGTATGCAAACTTGAAACGTCTTCAACTTCCATATCCCGAAGCAGTGTTTGATATTGATTATTTCAGAAAAAAACCAAAAGCTTTTTATACACTTGCCGAGGAGCTATTTCCAGGTAAGTTTGCTCCTAGTAAATTTCATTGCCTAATTAAGTTATGCCAAGACAAGGGTGTCCTGAAACGTTGTTATACACAAAATATTGATACTTTAGAAAGAATTGCTGGCGTCTCTGATGATAAGGTGTTGGAAGCTCACGGTTCCTTCAGTGGTAACCACTGTATTGATTGTGAAAAAGAAATGTCACAAAAAGAGTTGAGATCACATATGGATAATGGTAAAATTCCATTATGTTCAAAATGTAAAGGTTATGTGAAACCAGATATTGTTTTTTTTGGTGAAGCATTGCCATCTAAACTGTGGGAGTTTTGGGACGAAGATGTGGATGAAATAGATCTTGCCATTGTTGCGGGGACATCTCTTGCTGTATATCCATTTGCAGGTTTACCATCAGAAGTAAATAAGGAGGCCACACGTGTTCTCATTAATAGGGAAATTTGTGGTGATTTTGATAGTAATCCAAGAAAGTCTGATATTCTGCTACTTGAAGACTGTGATACTATTGCTGACTTGTTGTGCGAAAAGCTTGGTTGGACTCAAGAATTGGAAGAACTTTTGGAATTTGGTAGGTCGCAGATTAAGCGCAATGGTAAGGAGAGGGGAGAAGAGCCGGAATCAGCATCCGAACTTGCTACTGAGATTGCCGAAGAGATTGCTTCAGAGCTTGAAGACGCTGAGGTCCAGAAAGGAATCAAAGAGGTAGAGCAAGAGGAAGATGTGAGTAGTTTGGTAAAAAAGGTTGGCGACATCAAGCTTACGTAATTAGTTACCGTTTTTGGTTGACAGACATGTTGCTCCACGTTTGTTTCGTTTCTAGTTTCTTTCTGCTTTGGTTTATTTTAAAGCATCTAGATGCCTGATTCACTGCCAATGACAGAAAGACAGACACCGGCATACTTTTCCTTGCACGAGTCCACCTCGAACATGCTAATAAGCGACGTTTCGCTGTGGAAACCTCGGTGGGCTCAGAAGGAGAATGATATCGAACGACAATTTGCCACCAAGGATGCACGTGAAGCTACTATACCAGCTACTGTTACTGCGGGTACTACCAGAGCTTCATCAAGATACAATGGTTTTTTGAATGCAAGCCATGTAAATTACACTGTATACTGTACAATTTATGAATCTAGAACAATTTCACCAATTGTGGGTATTTGCATGATTGATCCACAAACGAGTAATTTAAAAGTAACCGAGATTGCAGACTCACCAACTTTTGTCAAAACGATCCACAAGTTATCAGTTCAAAGTGATCATGTTTCAATGGAAATTTTGTTGCCGGCTAGTTATCATAGAAAAAAATCCAATTTTGTTAAAATTTTGGAAGCAAATTTGCCAGATAGTGCTTCAATCAATTATATTTCAGATTGTGCCTTTAAAACTAACGTTGCTTCTTTGGAGTTAATTTGTAAAAGTGTCAAAGATTATGAAAGAGACTCTTCCAAAATTGAGTTGAGGCATAAGAAATTTGGTTTTGCTGCTGCATGTGCTTGTATTTCATATTTACAAAATTTACCTGATCTAATTCATGAAAGTTTTAACGTCAAGTTTGAATCTTCAGAGGACTCAATGTTTATTAGCACGTCTGCAATTCATGATTTAGAATTGATTTCAAGTAATGCTGTCAATAGCACTAATAACAGTTTATCATTGCTCAAACTCCTTAATGCTACGGTCACCAAAATGGGTGAAAGATTATTGAAAAACAATATCTTGCAACCATTGACCAGCAAAGAGTCATTACTAATGAGGTATCAAGCTGTAAATGAATTAATTTCTAATAAAGAAATTGTACATGATCTTAGATTTGAAATGAAAGGTTTGTTTGATTTGGACAACTTATTTTCATATCTTTGTAAAAGGCCAAAAGCCAATATTAAAGAAGCTAATCAGCAAAGTATCAACTTTGTTTTGCTTTTGAAAAAAAATTTAGAGATTACAGTCGCAACGAGAGAGTTATTGAAACAGTTGAGTAGTGAACTTATAACAAAAATTGTGAGTGCATTTGAGAATGAAGATATAGATTATTCTTTGGAACTTATTGCTACATACATCAATGAAGACTGTACTTGGGTAAGTAAACCCGTTGAATTAAGAAATCAAAAGTGTTATGCTGTAAAAGTAGGACACAACGGTATACTAGATGCAAGTAGACAATTATACAAAATGTTAATTGATGAGACTTTGAAAATAATTGAAGACTTAGGTGAGCAGTACAATATCCCATTAGAAAGCAAATATGAAAAAAATCGTGGATTTTACATTTTTATTAAAGATTTTAACTCTTCATTTTTTACGGAAAATGAAAATTCTCCATTCATTAATGTATTACAAAAA
>JAKTVB010000147.1:0-10033 GCA_030556995.1 Pichia gijzeniarum
TAAAGATCAAGCTTAAATAGGCTCAATCACTATTCCTAATTAGTTAGAATGTGATCAACATGTTTCATATAGCATGGCTGGTATATTTTGTTATTGATTATGTAATCTCTAATTCTTCTATCGATATTTTCACACTCCGAGCCATGCCGAGCGACACCAAATAAAAGGACCACAACGGGCACTAGCCTCCATCCTTGCCCTTCTTCCTTGAATATCTCTTCTCTTTAACCAAAGATGTCAATGTTCAAATCTTTGCAAAGCATGGGTGGAGTTATCACTCTATTGTACGTATATACATTACCATTTATTTGCCATTGGTTTTTCCCCATTTTCCCGCCCTTTCAATTACTAACAAACACATGACTTGAGTTAGCCATAATCCTGCATGTAAAGTCTCAATGGGTTTGTTGCAATCTCTAAAGGCACATGTTGGAAGCACCACTGGTGACAATTCTGGCGAGTTCAAGTACACCATCGACACTACGACCAAACCTCCAACACCTGAACAGTTTGAATTTTTCAAACAATCCCTTCATACCAACCCAATCTGTAAGGCCGCTCTGAAAACAGCCTTCCCATCCCTAACTCAAGGTAAAGAACTCGTTAAAGATTTGGAATCTATTGACTCAGAAATTTTAAGGGACCTGAAGTCTTGCCCATCCAAAGTCTTTGTTCCCCCATTGGTCGTTGATTGGGATCACAAACTACTTGCCGTTGATAACAATGGATTGGCCAAAATCCTCAGCCAATACGAAGGTAGAAATAATTGATTAGCCAATGTGATGTACATAAAGAAATAATATATATACATCCAGCACTATATAAATTTAATATCCCATTCTTTTTATGACATAGGATTGCGATGTCACGCCAATAACATTGGAGACAGCATTTTTGATCCAATCAATCACCCACTCGCTTGGATCAACGTCTTCCTCCTTTTCTTCGTCTTCAAAGTTTCCCTGGACCCATTTCGCCCACTTGAGCGGCAATGGCTGTGATTGCGAACTTACATTGATACCATGGGCTTCGTCCTTAAGAATACACGATATCGTGAACGATGTCGAGGAATGAGAATCAATTGTAATATTACTGGTTTCATTGTCGATTGTCAGATCCTTGTTCGAAGTCCATGCAAGCAAACTGATATAAATTGTAGTTTTCCTAAATTCTGTCTCTTGGTTCTCCTTCTCGGCCGCTTCGGGAATCTTCTTCTGCTTGATCTCGTTATCAATGTTGGCCAATATAAGTTTCTCCGCATCGGAGCCCTTACCGTTGAACAGGGCAAAATCAATTCTTTCCTCGCCATTGGTGAAGTCCAGCGTTGGTGATCTTGCGCTGCAACTTTCGAAAACGTCCACCTCGATCTTCCCATCAACTTGCTGTGTCATCACATCCTCAAATTTCAATTTAATCATATTCGATAACCCGAGAAAGTTCTTCATATCATGAACCAAAACAATCTCAATTATCTCATCTTTGGAGTTCATTGTATTAATTTTGTCGACAACTTCGCTTAATGTACCACCAACAAAGGATAATCCCATGTTTAATCCAGAATTTAACGTCTCCAATGCCCTTTTAGCATCCGGAACTGGTAGTTTCATCAACTCGGCCCGCTGTTCCTCAGTCAACATCTCGTTGATGTTCTCACGTACGCCAGAAATGCCTAGCTCTTTGAAAGCTGTACGTATGTTCTCCTCGAGGCTTTGTTCCCTAGCTAATTTTATTGCATCTTCAGCTTGCTTTTGTGCTTGTTCTCCAAGAGATTGCGCTGTATCCCAAAGTTTCGAAACTGTATTAGAGCCAGATGCGCTCCACCATGATGCAATAGATGTTATGGGATCGTTTACCGGCTCATTTAAACTCTTTGCTAACTCCTGTGGTTCCTCTTTTTTTTCCTTTGATTCCTCCTTTGATTCCTCCTTTGTATCTTTCTCTACTTCTGATTTTACCTCCTTCACCGCTGCTGATCCCTCTACCAATTTGGGCTCTTCCTTTAGCTTGGATTTGCCCTCGAGCTGGTCCAAAAACTCCAAAATCTCAGCGTCAGATTTTCCATTGTTCGAATCAATATTTGCAGCATCCAGCTTTACATTTGCAGGGGTTGATTCGCCGCCATGATCAGCAATAGAGTCTGTGGGTAAAGAGTCTAAAAACTCAAAAATCTCCTTTTCGTCCTTTGTGTTCGCCATTGAGCTCTGCCGGGTGGACTGATAAACAACAGATGCGTACAGGGAAAAGTGGCCAATTCATGTTGCACGCGGATTCAATTTCAAGTTTCTGGTCAGTTCTTAATGCTTGCCACTTTTTTTCATGCTTATCGTTAAGTACCGAACATGCATCCTATTCTTGACCGTGATCGTTTCCAAAACTGTGAGGACCTCATTGATGCTTTAGAGGAGTGTCATCGTTCGCCCTTCTTTGACACTATTCTAGGTAAATGCAGTGACATAAAAATTCAACTTTCACAATGTTTGCACAATAACAGGCTCGCCAATGACAGAGAGCAAATTTTGTTGCGTAGGGAAAAAATCAAGGATTTAGAAAAGAAGAAAAAGGCTAGACAAGAGGAAGAGTGGGGGGAGAACGAGTACTTAAAGAAAGTTATTGAGCTTGAATACCAAAAGAAAATGAATTCTCAAAACCCATCACCCGAATCTAAGTAGACCCGCCCTGTATATATGTATAGAAGTATGTTGAGTTTTACTACTTCGATACAAAATGATATGATATTATATGTATATAACTATCTAAGTTTTAAGTGAACTAGGTGAATTAAATCAGTCTTGTCTAGACTTTAAGTATCGTTTCACCACTTTGTCCTTTGTAACTATGTAAACAACAGCACCCCAACCACTCAAAGCATCCCTATCGGCAGCATTAAGTAAAGATTGTGATATACATTCGAATAGATCCTCAGGTTCCAAATTTGGCTCATATAATGCTTCACACATACCGAATAATTGATCTGATGCGGTACCTGAGACAACGAAATCTTTAGCAAAATCAATACAACCAATGGAATCAAACCCGCATATAAAAGGTTTACCGGTTTTGGAGTTCAAACCTGCAACAAGGGGTCCAACAAACCAAGGTCCAAATCTTCGTTCGTATAAACTGGAACTCACCAAATTTGCGAAAACCTCGGGTTCGATACACCGTTCTTCACGCATCTTGTACAAATTAGTCTTCGTTCTAAAGTTCTCATACACTGTGGTCACATCGGATGCTAGTCCCGTGACGCCAAAGAACACATGGTCGTAGTTAAACACTTTTTCAAAATTGTTCGACACACCAAGTGACTGAGATCCCAAACGCATATCTGACGCAATGGCAATGCAATCTTTGCCCACCATTGCCACTGCGGTACCACCGTTGATTGAAGAAGGATCTGACATGTCTGCTATGTCTGTTATGTGCTATTCTCCTGTTCTGCTGCCGTTTCACCTCTATTTCCGTACCCCATGCCATACACTCTTTTATCAGGTACTCGATTTGCCACCAGCGCCAACTGCCCCATCCTGCATGCGCCACACAAAAACAAAAAAACAAAAATTGCACCGCCACTTTTTTGAAGGGTAACATGAATCGGCCTGTTCAGTTAATGATGGTGTCTCAGTTTGCCTCTGCTTTGTTCTTCTGTGCTTTATCCTCACGCAGCAGACTTTGAAGTAATAAGTTCATTTATTAGGATATAAGAATGACACAGGAACCTATTGATTTGTCATACGAATCACAAACAACGGGCGATCGTCCAGATACAAATACAGACACGGCTATGACTGACGCGTCAGGTCCTAAGAGTGTCACTGAAGCTACCTCTGTAGCGGCTACTTCAAATAGTGGCGAATACTATGAACAGGACGACGAAGAAAACGAAGGCCAAATTGGACCATCCCCGGTTGGCGCCCTTATTGGCAACGGTATCTCTAAAAAGGATATTGAAAAACTTCAAGAAGCTGGACTCTGTACAGTCGAATCAATCGCCTATACACCCAAAAAGATCTTGACTACTATCAAGGGTATATCTGATCAAAAGGCAGACAAACTTATTTCAGAGGCGTCGAAAATTGTCCCTCTGGGTTTTACAACTGCAACTGAATTTCATCAGCGTCGTTCTGAGTTAATCACATTGACTACCGGTTCGAAGCAACTAGACACGCTTTTGGGGGGTGGTATAGAAACCGGTGCAATTACCGAAGTTTTTGGCGAATTTAGAACGGGTAAATCACAACTATGCCATACGTTAGCGGTTACCGCTCAGCTACCGGTTGAAATGGGTGGCGGTGAAGGTAAATGCTTATTTATTGACACAGAAAGCACGTTCAGACCGATTCGTATTGTCCCTATTGCACGCCGTTTTGGTTTAGATGAACATGAAGCGATGGAGAACATTGCATATGCAAGAGCGTATAATGCCGACCATCAGCTTCAGTTACTCAACCAAGCAGCTCAGATGATGGCTCAAAGTCGTTTCTCATTGTTAATTGTTGATTCAATTATGGCACTATATAGAACAGATTATAGCGGTCGGGGGGAATTAAGTGCACGTCAAATGCATGTTGCCAAATTCATGAGAACTTTACAACGACTAGCTGATGAATTCGGTATTGCCGTTGTTATCACGAACCAAGTCGTTGCTCAAGTTGACGGTGGTGCAATTTTCAACCCTGATCCTAAAAAGCCAATAGGTGGTAATATTGTGGCACATTCATCAACGACTAGGTTGTACTTTAAAAAGGGTAAAGGTGCAAATAGAATCTGTAAAATTTATGATTCCCCTTGTCTTGCTGAAACTGAGTGTATTTTTGCAATCGGCCAAGGTGGCATCATGGATCCATCTGACGAATCCGAGAACGCAGATGATAATTAGTTAGTCTATGTCGTTACTCTAAGTCTTATTTTTTATTTCTTAATTTTAAATTTTTTTAGTTTTCATATCTCATTTCCTATTTCGTGCATCTTTCTGGATACACTTTCTATCTTTTGAACCTGAATGTTTTTTTTTCCTGTCGGTAAACACTTTATATATATTAAAAAAAAAACAATTAAAACTCGGGAGCCATATTCATATCAAACCATCCGAGTAAATCGTCATCTTCAGAGGGTTTACTCAAATTTTGCTGGAAAATAGAATCAATAAACATTTCATTGAGTAGATCCGAATCACTCGGACTTTGGCTAGTCGATCCCGTTACGTTGGATCCAACCTTATTTTTACTCCCTCCTAATGTTGGAATGGAACCAGGATTGAAGTTTTGCAAGTTTGGAACAGGTTGGGTTTTTTCATTAGCTGGTGATTCTTCGGCAGATAATGGCATTGAAGGAGATCCAAAAAAATTGTCTAATCCTGATATACTTATAGGTGTTAACCCCGAAGCTGATTTATTTTCCATCATCAAAATTGGACTCGGATTAGAAGTACTATTACTTCTTTGCATACACCTAAATCCTGATGTAAAATCGTTGCTTTCACTTTTCACTACTTCTAATGCAGGTTTTCTGGAACTAGAGGGAAATAATGGAGGTGGTACCAATCCATTTGCAGCTGCACTCATCGATGTTGACCGGTGAAGCTTTGTTGCACCTGTTGATCCTCTTGCTGCTACTGTTGTACCAAGTGTTGATGATGCAGATGCTGATGGTCTTAATGGAGTAGTATTTAATTCACCCAACTCTTTAGCCAAAATATTTTTAGATCCCAAGGTTGAATCAACTGCTGAAATCATTTCCTTCTCACTTTTCTTTGCTGTTGCCTTTCTTTTCTTGCTCGTTTGAGCTTGCACTTTATTGCTCAACTTGGTAGCTGTATCAAATTGTGATTTCAATCTAAGATCTACTGTTGATAATTTTTTTGATAACGAGCCTGTAGCTTCGAGCATAGCCAATGGGATACCATTAATTTCTGTTGGTTTTGATAAACCCGCCTTATATGCGGATGCTTTTGCATTAGTAATAGCCTGATCGGTTGGAACTAGTGTTGTCACAGTTGTACCATTTGGAGTTGTTGTCGTAATTGCTGTGAAATCATCTTTAGTTATTTGATTGTAGAATGGTAATGGTAATGGTTTCCTCTTATTTGAATTTTTACTAGTACCCCTTTTAGTTTGAGAATTACCTGCTTCTTCAATTGTGCGCCGGCGAGCCTCATGAATGTTCCATACTAAATCATAGAATAAGGATCCAGTCAAATGAGAACGCATACGAATTATTATACCTTCTGTGTCGATAAATAGCTCTGGATGCGTGATGATAACAAAATTCAATTTTTCTAAGACTGTTGCAGTTCGTGAAATATCATTTTCAACATCTTTCCATGCAGCCAACATATTTCTGAAAAGTCTATGAACTGTTACAATAGATTGCCTTGAAGAATCAATGTATTTTGGCAGCAAATATGGTGTTAAATGAAGCCTGAAAAGCACAAATGCTGCGGTTGTAACTGAGTGCCTAACATAAATTGGGTACTCTGTTAATTGTCTGGTTTCAAGCAATTTGGACATTATAGTAACAATTCTAGTTGCTGAATGATATGCAAGTGTAACGTATTTGGTTTGATCCTCGCTTGGAGTTTCAGGTAGAAAAGAAAACAAGCATACCATTAATTTAACATACAGGTAATAAATTTCAACAACTAAATCATCAATTTGAAGCTTAAAAACTAATCTTTCTAGTTCCCTTTCTAATATATGCAAAGGACCGGCACGATTTGCAGGTTCCATCAAGCCATCAGGGCTTGACACATTCAATCCCATTATATTGACTAATTTTGCTTGAAAAATGGATAACGAAATCAGGCATCTGAAATTTTTAGGTAACGAGTTATCAATTCTAGCATTTTCTAGCAAATAATCTGTTTGTAAGCTAGGTGGCAACCCTAGATTTGAAGACCAAAATTGTTCACAAAAAAAAACAGCTAACCAAGTTCGGCTTCTCCATTTCTCTGCATCGGGTAACGCCACTTGAGTCCTTGAAAACTCAGTCATAAATTTTCCCCTATGTAAACCTAGTTGCAACGATAGGCTCTTGGCTAATCCAACAAATCTGTAAGAGCAATCATCCAAAACCTTCTGGTTTGGCAAGGGCCATGTACCCAAAATAAGTAAACTCTGAACAATATGAGTTGATCTGGGGGTCCTAATCCAACACGTCTCGATTGCTAATTGTTTAATTAATAGCGCAAATGAGTTGTATAATAGAGGTTCAGGATCAGATAGGCATGCGGTCAATATAACAGTCCAAAACAACAATTGACTTTGTTGATATAATTCAACAGGATCATTTGAAACCATAATTGGTAAAAATGGCAAATAATTATCAACAAATCTTTTATGCAAAATTTGGGCTTTTTCGATATCAATTGTAACATCACCAAGTATAAATTCAGAAATTTGAGAATTTGGTAGTAAAGCATTTTGTGATATTGGTTTTGTATTTATTTGAGTTGTTAGTTGAGTTCCTCCTACCTTTTCTTTATTTGATAGAAATTCGCTTTCAATTTTATTGTTTGATGGGACAAATTGAGCTGGTGATTCCTCCGCACTTCGGATTGCTGCTTCTAATGCAGGGTTTAGATCTTTTTTGTTGCTGGCAGAATCATTGATTAATGGGATGGAATTAGATCTACCATTTAAACTCAATAAAGTTGGTTCTTTTTGTAAATGGGTTTTTGCAATTAATGAAGGTGAAGTTGTTGCATTATTTGAAGTGACATTTCCTACTTTAGTATGGGGATCTTCGCTTATTGACTCTAAAGCGACTGAATTGGTTTTATGAAGTACTTGAGAGATTAAATTTTCATTCCGGGTCAAATATTCAATTTTGGACCGCAATTCATCAACGTCATTCCGTAAAGATTGTATTTGAGATCCCTTTTTTGGGCGAAATTGCGGATCAATTTCACATTTAAGGTTCATTCTCTGACAGCGTGAACAAGATTCTGGAAATTTTTCAGATGCATTACATTTAATTTTATGCTGTCGGCAATGAGTGCATGATGTAACTGGACGGTGGCCTGCAGCTGAGTGAGAATTTGAATTTTTATTATTGTTATTGTTGTTGTTATTATTATTACTATTATTGTCAGCAGTATTGTCACTATTGTCATTACTATCATAATTGCTATCATTATTTGTAGTGACGGATTTCTTACGCCTTTTTGGAGCAGGTTTATTATTTGAATCTGACTTTCTTCTTGTACTATTTGATTTACTGGATTCAGATGCTGCAAAATTTTTTTTTTTTTGCTGTGCCTGCAAGTAGTTTGAATCCAGTATATCTTTTTTATGTGAATCTTCCCCTAAATGTAGTTTCTCTTGTTTTATTGGATCCGCCACCAAAGGTGGTTCGTTTTGTTGTTGGAGTTGTCTTGCAGATATCATAATGTACTTATGTTGAAATTATTTAATGCTTTATTATACTGATAAATGGTTGAGCAAAGATTTTGGGAAAAAAGCATGAATTAAGTTAATCTGTAATTGAAGAAACGGTTTTTTAAATAAAATAATAAATTCTCATGAAATCTGTGTATCGTAACTTTTGTCTACTAATTAAAATTTAGTATTCCTAATTTAACAGTGGTTTCAGAAGTGTAAACTTTACCCAGTCAACTTGCCTTTAGTGCCGCCTCTGAGCAAGTTTTTTTTGATTTACTTCTATCTTCAACTCCAGTGGTAGTTTCAGAGGGATCCATGTAATATTAGCTTTGACGCGGGGCCCGTCAAAAAACGTGATTTTCGCTTCCGGGTAACATCATGGTATAATATACAGCGAATGCCTTACATCAAAGTGCTCATATTAATTAAAAAATAGCATTAGAAATAGCGTAAGATATACATAGAGAGTAAGTTGTTCAAGTAATTTAAGCCTTAGTGAATCTTAAGTATGGCTTAACTTCCTTGAAAGAGCCAAACTTTTCCTTTGCGGCTTCATTTGAAACAGATGGTGGAATAATAACGTCATCACCTTCTTTCCAGTTGACACCGGTGACAACACCCTTGGCATCACCCTTTTGTAAAGAGTCAATAACTCTTAAAACCTCGGAAGTGTTTCTACCAACTGAAGCTGGATAAGTCAGGATTAATCTAATAGTCTTCTTTGGATCAATAACGAAGACTGATCTGATGGTTGCAATTGGTGCACCAGACTGTAAGTTTTTGAAACCATTTTCATCAACCATATCATACTTGTATGCAACTTCTTTGGTTTCATCACCAATGATTGGGAAGGTAAATTTCTTACCATCCAGGACAACTTCTTCAATGTCTTTAATCCATTCCTTGTGGGATGGAATACCTTCTGCAGATAAACCAATTAACTTAACGTCCTTTGCATCGAATTCTGGCTTTAATTGAGCAAATGCACCTAATTCAGTGGTACAAACTGGAGTAAAATCAGCTGGATGAGAAAATAACACACCCCATGAATTACCTAAGTAATCGTGGAAATCAATTTCACCGACAGTAGTTGGAGCTTTAAAATTTGGAGCAACTGAGCCAATTCTAATTCTTGGTTGGGAAGCAGCATCAAAAGAAATAAATCTTCTAACTGGAGCCTTTAAGACAGAGTTTCTGACGATGGATCTTGCAAACATTTTGGCGATTAATTTTACTTATTGACCTTGGAAAGCAATTGAAAAGGATATTTACAAAACGAAATAAAAAGCCAGCAAGAAGAAGAATCGAGGAAGAACAGAATGGAAAAGCTTAAACATGTGGGGGGCTATTAAATAGTGAAAACAGCCTGAACAACGCCCTTCTCGGAGATTAATTATTCACTAACAGAATTTACTGGCGCAATTGCACGTGACTCGGCGCAATTGCTAAAAAAATAAAATCCAAAATAAAAAGCCCGCGGCCGGGTTTGAACCGGCGACCAACAGATTTGCAATCTGCTGCTCTACCACTGAGCTACGCGTGCTTTTTCTAAGATTAAAAATCTATGTTTTTTGTTTTTTGTTTTTTGTTTTTTGTTTTTTGTTTTTTGTTTTTTGTTTTTTTATTTTTTATTTTTTGGTTTAATTAAATCATTT